>BQNB010103167.1:5410-24088 GCA_026074375.1 Tanacetum coccineum | reverse complement strand
TTATTTGTGAACATTGTAGTGTCGACCAATAGGTTTGTATCAAGAAGGTTCATGATTATTCGAAAACTATTTAAGGTTATGTAACGATTTTTCAATGTTGATATGACAGGCTGATGAGGTATGTACTAAATGTGGAGTGAACTAAATGTGGAGTGAACTTGGGGGTATATTTTTGTGACATATGCAGGTTAGTATTAAGAATAGCAATGTTTATGGAATTATGCGCTGCTATTTCTTGAAATTGATCAATGACATATTATTTATCATTGCAGAATTGGATGTTGAGACAAGTTTTTCATTGCGAAAAGTGTGGTGTGTATGTCCAACTTTTGTTCTCTTTTCTTTCTTCCATCAAATATAGTTTTGTTTCCCTTACGAGTGTGATGCTTCACTTTATTAGCTTAATCGAGCTCCATTCCAATCAATGTCTACTGATCAACGTACATCTCAACGTAAACTTCTTTCATATGTGCATGGACCAAATATAAATCCAGTATTCGGCAAGGCTGACGGTGTGGCAACACGTCTTTGTTATGCTATAGTCATCTGTGTGCCCAACAAACAATGCGGTATCACCTGTTTAGAAAAGCCGATATAACCCATTTTAGTTAGAAGCATAGTCCAAATCGCCTTATTTTAACCAAATGATGTTTAATATGCTGGCATGTTTTGTTACAGCATTTGGGCATCACGTTTAGACGAGATTCAACTACTTATCGTCTTAGAATCAACCGGCTTAATTCAATATTGTACACAGAGCAGAAACGTGCCGGAACGTATTATTATTTGGATTAACCAATCCCATTAATCAAACCAATTTGCAAGGGTATACTTTTGGCTATCACACCGCTCGCACCAAACAACAAGCAAAATTCACCACCTGAACCCACAGTGCTTAGCAACGAGCTCATCCCAAGTGAGCGTTGCTTCAAGATGGCTGCTACTTAGTGAATTATCATGTTTCCAAGGTTTGTCATACTGAAAATATATTAAGATTTCCATGTCATCATTTCAAATGATAATGTCATCACAATTGCTATTTTCTTAAAACTTGATCTTGGCGACGGAGTTTAACAAAATCCACATGACTGATGAAAACGGGCAAAGAAATTATTCGTTGCAAGATACTGACTCAAATGTCATCCGCCACAGATAAAGTTATATCATCGTACATCAACAACAAGCCTATTCGTGATGGTATGTGATATAGGATTGAGGTTTAAGTTTTGTGCTACAGTATATGAAAGCAATAACGCTGAAGACTGCTGAATCTCAGGCTGGCCTTCGATTTTTGAAGTTTAAGTGACTATCTCAATAATTGTTTCTTATTTCACTATGTAGCTAATTTAATTTTGTCCTTTCTAAAAAAACTGATTCGCGAACGGTATATATATAAAATAACTCAAATGCAAATCTCAACCAAATGCCCTTAACCAAGGCAAAAGGTCAAAATCTATACAAAGAGATTAAATATATAAGAATCAATTATAAAAAGATTCCGGAAGAGATATTCCCGGGTCGTATGTCCCAACGAGGCTGCAATTGAAAGTAATCCTGGTTTGATGAGAAATTGAATGATGGAGAATATATGATGGAAACACTGATATAATTACAACTAAAATTAATTAAATAAAACCTAATTTAATCTATGGGAAACAGATATAGGAAATGGGGATCTTAAAAACTACGGGAAACAAAATTAGTTATAGGGAAATCCTAAAATTAAATCTATACTAAAATACGGGGAACAGAATCAGGTATCGGGAAACCTAAATACTAAAAATTAAGAAAATAAAATGATAAATTAATTAAAAATCAAAATTAAATTCTAATTAATTATTTGGAAAAATAAAATAAACTAGAAATATAAAACGGAGGTCGTTTTGAATGTTAAAACGAAAAGAAACGGTAAAACGCACCCGGTTTAAAACGGGTCTAGACTGAATTGAAATTTAAGAAAAATTAAGCCTATACTAAATTTTATATTTTTCCTAGACACTAAATGACAAAAGAAAATTTTATAAAAAAGAAAAATATTTTTTTATTAATTTTTGGATTTTTTATGAATTTTTAAAGATTAATAACTAATTAAAACTAAGAAAATAGAAAAAGACAAAAAATAAAAGTTATAAAAATTCTGAAAAAATAAAATTAAATAAAGAAAAAGTTAACAATTCTAAAAATATAAAAATGCCCAAATTTTACTGTTTAAATAAAAAGTAATTAAACTAATTAAATTTTAACCTAATTTAATTATTTAAATTAAATAAAACTAACTGTGGTTAACCTAAGGGACTAACAGTGAAAGGACACAAGGACTAACGGGGAAACAACAAACTGACAAGGGGGACTAACAATTATAACTATAAAAGATAAAATTACACAAACAGTCCCTGAGGTGGACCCCGATTACAAAGCAAGTCCAAACAGCTTATTATCAAAAAGCTATAAAAGCAAACTTGTAAAGGGGCTCAAGGGGAGTCTTTTTTGTAAAAGCACTTATGCTTTTTACTCACTAAATAAGCTAGAAACTTAAGCTTTTGAGGCTGCAGAAGCTTAATAAGCTTATAAGCTTATTTTTCTTTCTTTTGGGGATTTAAGCTAACAAAATAAGCTAAAACTTATGGGAAACAGTTAATAGGGAGAGGGGAGTCCTAAATAAGCTAAGGTTTCTAGAATAAGCCCTAAAATAAGCTGGAAATGAGATAAGCTATGCTGGCAGTTTTAAAAGAAAACAGAAAAAGGCCTACTTTAAGCCTAATTTAAGCTAATCTAATAAGCAATCTAAATTAAATAAGCTGCTAAACCTACTAGAACTACCTACAAGCTATAAGGAAAAACACTAAGAACCTAGGGCTTAGTATTAAATAAGCTAGAAAAGTGGGGCTGAATTATGGTGCTCAGCACCAGGGGAAATGCAACAGTGAGCTTAAGGGCTTTTTAGGCTTATGCAATAAGCCTTTAAGAGCTTTTTACCTAAAACCAACCACAAACAGATTAAAAGGGGTGGTCAATGAGCTTATTTCCAAACTATGAGAGCTTAGGGTTGATTCATAAAGATTGGTTTGTATCATGAAGGAATTTAAACCTGATGAAGTTTGAGAGGTGGGGGAAAAGTTCAATGTTTACACAAGAGGGAAAAAGGCATTTTTATTTTTTTTTCCACCTTTTGGACTCATACTTGGTCAGAACTTAAAGGGACAGAACAAGGGGGGTGTTTTTAGTTGGCTAGTTTATGGGTCTTAAATGACCTCAAAAAGGTGTGCTTAAGCTGTGTCAACAGCTTAAGCTTTTAAGCCAAAATGTAAACTTATGAATTTTGGGCCCATGATAAAAACAACAATTTATGACCATTTTATGTAAAAAACTTATTTGTAAAATTAAAAAATATGTGAGTGTAAAATGGCTTTAAATCGAGCATACACACAGCAAAGAGAATGGCTGGAGTGCCTTTGAACCCATGTGGTGCTCAAACTGACCTTTTAAGTCTGTGCCAAAACCCCTTAATTTATAATTTCGGGTTTTTTATCTTTTTTAGTGAGAATGGGCCAAAGTTAATGAGCTTGTAAGTAACTTTTAACAATTATAAACCTTCTTACACACTTATTCAAACACAATCAATGAGGCGGAGATTTGACATTATAATTTTTGTTAATAACAATGTCAAGAACTTTAAACCCTTTTTTATTAGAAACAGAAAATTTACAACAAAAACTTATAAGTAAAGCTGAATTACATTAAAATGCTTAAAAGAAAGACTGAATTTAAATTACACTTAAAAAAACATAGTAAAAGTTGTTTGAGGCTTCGGCTTGGTCTTCTCTCTTTTATAGAGGTCCAAAGGCATCACTTGGTCTTGGGTTGTGTTTGCTGTGAGAGTACAAAGCATTACCACAGCTCATATCTAGCCTTCCGATTGGCCTTACTTATTCTCAGCCATCGGATGGGGGTTGCGAGGGGTTTTTGTGTATTATGATCTGGAAAAGTTATAGGGGTAATGGGGAGGTGGGAAATGGTGAGGGGTAGGCTGGGAAGTGTACTAGGGGTGGTGGGACGAGCTAGAAACCATGGGAGAGGTGGTTTGGGTTTTGGCGGTAAACGGGTTGAGGTACCGTTGTGGTTGCAGGTTTAAATGGAAAGTTTGGGGAAGGTGCAAAAGCAGTCCCCCAACTTACCACCTCTTTTCATTTCCTTTTTATAAACTTTTTCTCGTTAGAAAAGATGTTTCCATGCGATGGTCTCAATTGGTTCCCCTCTGTTTTTTAACATAAAGAAATACCATAACAGAGTTTTGGGTAATTGCAATCCAGCCCTTGCCTTTAATACATATAATAAGAATTTGCCATTTGGCAGTTTTAGTCATCCTCTCTTTAATTTCACCATTTTTCTATTTATTAAAACACTTTAAAAAATGGACAGTTCTAGGTCCTAAGTTTATGAAAATGTTTTCTGGGGCCAACGTAATGGGCTTGGGTTTGTGTATTCGGGCACCCCTATTGGGTCGTGTTGGGCTTGTTTTGGGCCCCCAATTGAGTTTTGGCTTATGTTTATTGGGCTTTTTCAAGGCCATTAAGAGGTTCTGGTGGGTTTTGTGTGTACAATGGCTGACGCTTTGGCTGAAACTACTGGGCCTAAGATTGGGCCTTCAAAATCTTCAAAGTCTTTGTCAAATTTGAACACAAATGGGCTGTTGAAAATTGACTTGAGGGCCATTTGGTCTTTAACAGTCTTCATAATTTTACTATGGGCTTTCCGGCCCATTCTGATGCGGTTAGATTGTCTACTAGCCATCCAATAGTATTCTTCTGTTCCGGCTCCCGGGTTTTGACTGTTGATTCCTTCTGGATTGACTTTTGACTTTTGACTTTTTTGGGTTCTTTGGACATTGATTTTCACAAGTCTTTTCCATTTTCCATGCTCAGTTTTGTCCTTTTTTGGCTCTATTTTCTGTTTTTGTCTGATATATCCACTTCCTGCCCCAATACAAATGCAATAACAAAGACATTTATTTAGGCATAGTTTTTTGTTGTTTTTGGTACATTTAAGCTCTGTTTTGAGAGGTAAAAAATGATATGTTGGTCAAATATGAACTGCATCATTTCCCTAAGGAAAACCTGCACTTAAACACACTCAAAATTGCAGTGTCATACAACAAGTTTGCAGGCATGATTACACTAAGCCTTTTATGGGCCTTAGATCAAAATTTAGCAACAATGCTGTAATTTTATTAGGAAAAATTACCCATCGGTGCAGGAACAAAGATAATAGGCCCACCCAAAATGCTTTAAAAATTACAAGTCAATGATTCAACATCTACTTAAACTTAATCAATTATGAACTCTAAGCTGACCAAAGCAAAATTACCAATTGAACACTTTGACTTTTTGACGGGTCACAATTTGCATAACACCAACACACCACTTAACAAAGTGACCAAATTCAATATTAAAGCTTGTTGGATTACTATTCTATGCATCATACTTAGTCAACTGATTTCAAATAGCTTAAAAACTAAAAACTTAAACCTAACATGATTAATCAACATAGATAATCAATAATCCTAAGGAATTCTACTTATTGAGGCTAAATATTTTTGGTTATTTTTTTTTTTAGTGGTTTTAAGACAAATTTTTATGAAAAACAAAAGATCTACACATTTATCAATAGCCTTAAACAGATGAACATCTTAGGTTATTAAGCTAAATTAAACTAAAATAAGTTCTAATAAGCAAAGAGAATAAGCAAATAAGCAAAAATAAACATAAAAGCTAAAACCAAGTAATTTATACTAAAATTAGAGAAGAAGGTAAAGAGAAACTTACTTGAACCTTTAGCTAAACAAAAGGTCCATTTAAGGCAGCTACAAGCTCTAGCTTATTCATGTGAATAAGCTAGTTTAAGTCCTTGGGAGCTCATCCATTTTAAGCTCCCCTTCCAAAAGCTTTTAATCAAAATAAGACAAAGAACTTTAGGCTGGTTTAACAATTTAAGTATAATAAGATCTAATTTAGCTCAATTGTAAGCTTATAGACTCACAAGAGCTTAAATGAGCTTATGACAGGCTTATGAGAAGTAGCTTAATATTTGAGAATTTAAATGAGAGCTTAAGAGTGAGATTTAAAAAGCTTTAAAACTGAATTTCATTAATAGAAGAAACTGATTACATTGCTTAAAAAGGAGATTACAAAATATTTAAGGAAAATTACATTTAAGTAAAAAATAAAGAAATTAAAGACCTAGATTAAAAAATTACTAAAAAACTAGATTAGCGTGTGTCGTGAGAAGGTGAGCTTTTTTATAGCCAGCTAGGGGAAGATTTCTAGCCCTCTTGCCTTGCTCTCCAATCCTTCAATCTTTGCCATTCATTTCCCAATCATTGGAGGAGCTATTGTAAGTCGTTGGATCAAGTGTGGACACTCAAGGATTGCCAAGCTGTCATTCCTTGATGTGACAGCCTTTGATTGTTTTTCTGTCCCAGTGTTTCTAGTGTAAAATACTCATTATCTTGTGCTTCCTCACATCCCACCGTGGCATTCCTAAGTGGGTTGGACCCAATCAGAGCTTTTAATGATGTAATTGACACGCCCTTATTGTATTGACCCTTTGAATTACTCTATTTTGATCCTTCAAATTGCTGGAATGCCCTTTGGATTTGACTCGTGGGTCAAATGAGGATGATGGAGTGAATAGTGTTTGGGATTTACACGACACTTTTTTTTTATCTGAATTAGGGTAAATCAGTTACGTTGAACTTTGGAGAGTTGACACAATTCGCCCCTCACTTTCTTTTCTCCATTTTCTAGTTATAAATAACTTTCAAAAATTGCAAGTTTAACCCTTGTGGTTTATTTAAAAGGGAAGTGGGCTAGTAATGGGCTTATGAATTGGGCTTTTGGGATCCGGATAGGGTTTCCTAGGTTTATAGAGGCCCATTAAGCTTTCCTGGGCCCAATAAGGGAGGAGGGAACATTTTTGGACTTTGTGAGAGTTGATGGGACCAACAGTGTAACTTTTTGAGGGATTTGTCCTTTTGTAGTTTTGACTTAGTTTGACCATCTTTGACTGACTTTGACTTTTCTTGGCTGATTTTGACTGAGGCTTGAATCTTTTTGGCTTCGGCTTTGTACTCTTCTGATTCTCGTGTCCGTGCTTGCCCGTTTTTGACTGTTTTCTTGTGATTTTTGATTTATCCGTACCTTACACACCAAAACACAAATTGACTAGCATAATTTTTGCTATTTTTGGTCTATTTTTGCGTTTATTTGGACTAATTTTAAGCTTATAAATGGATTTTTGTGTATTTTCAACTTATGCAAAAATTCCCCAAACCTAAACGACTTGCGTGTCCATCTCCGCAATATCACATGCCTTATAACCATATACCTCAATAACTTCCCACAAACTTACTAACCTTTGAAAAGTTAGCATAAAGATTTTTTATTGAGAGGAGCTAAGAGATCACAAAGTTATTAAAACCTCGCTTTCCCATTTTTAAAACTTTTTCTCTTTTTGACATAGTTTTACTTGTTAATTAGCTACCTGACTACAACTTCAATTCCGTGTTGAAAATTGTGTATTTTTTTCATTACTCCATTGGTTAGCTTTTAGGATAATTGAATAAAATGCCACAATTACGTGTCTAAAAGATAACTTCATAATCCCCGATTTGTCACCTTTTCCAATGCTACAGCATAACACAACAAGCTTCATTGTTAATTACAAGCATAAGATGCTAAGACTACTTATATCTTACAAATGCGTGAATTCCTCTTCCGACATAATTATTATATTTACAGTGTGTGTGTTCAAATCTAATTTCAAACATTAAAATACCACATATTTAGATTGTTGAAAATCGACCAAAGCTTTATACTATGGGCACCATTTTGGGCAATTTAATGTTAAAGACTCTTAGTAAAATCACAACGAAAAGCAAACCAAAAACCTCCTTAGCTAAACATTTTCTTTTCGTTAGGTTCATTTTGGCCAATGAATGTACTTTCTTCTCTAGCAAATCTCCTCCCGTTCATGGGCTAGTGCTTAGGCTTTTGTCACCCCATAAGCGAGAATACAACCGAAAACCGCCATGCAATCTGAACTTCCGATTTGAAAATCTATAAAACTTTGTTGACTTTTGCAACCTTAGTTCAAAGAGGAATACCTTGGTTTTAGAAAATGAAACTTTTACCATTTATTTTCTATCTTTGCAACATTTTTTATAACTATTTACATTTTTGGGTAGGGAATTTTGGCTAATTCTTTTTCTGTCGACGGACACATCGGCCTCTCGCCTCCGACATAGAGCTCGTGTACTTATTACGATACCAACCCTAAATATACATCCTCCATCCTTTCTTTCGATGTCACATCGGGAGCGAACCGACAAATGCCTATGTACTTTATTACGATGGAGTTTGTATATTAATTATTAACACTAAGGATTTATAACTTGCATCCTTTTTATTTACCAACTACATTTTTTTTACATTATTTTTGCAAATAGAAAAAATTTGTTTTAGAAAACCAAAGTATAAACTTGAACTAAAATTCTTATTTACCAATGATATCGATAAAGCTTTTTCTCTGAATATGTTGATTAGACTTTTAAGAGTAAAACTCTAATTTGTAAAAATTAAAGAGAACACGTTTCATTAATTAGTAATTTTAAGAACTCCGGGGGAAGAAAAATCACAAGTTATTTTTATAAAGCCTTTTAGTTTTCACAATAAAACCTTTGTTAGCATCCTAAATTCGTAACTATCTCTTATATTCTTATTCTTTAAAAAAGAAATTCGCAAATTACTTAGCCTTATAAAATTAACTTGGATTATTTTAAAATTACTTGAGATTGCCAAAGTTTGCTCATTTTTTTGATTCAAGTCTAGCATGTTTAAAAGTCTACATGAGGACTAGCAAAATCTTATCACTCATTAATTGATAAGGGAGTAAAGCTAGCAACTCAACAACGTCGATGGGTCAAAAATTACTTTTTATTCTTACCAACGGAAAACTTACATTTGAGTCTTAACATATTTTTTTTTTAATACTGATAAGAACTTAAAAATTTAAATTTTTTGCTATTTTCTTGACTTTGGGAAAACGGGTACTCGTCGCGTGAGAAACTAAACAATAAGATACCCAACATCAATTCAGATAGATTCCCTTCCCCTAAACTAAACGAAACATTGTCCTCAAGGTTTTTATAAAGTCGGGTCTCTTACGAAATAAATCTAAGCGTTTTTGGAATTATGCAAGTATAAACGTTAATCGATTAAGATCGGAAAAGGACTATCTGGATCTCCCCAAACTAATTTTACACAAAGGTATTGAGAAGCTGAGGGGTATAACGGGACCAAAAATCAAACGGACACAGAGGCTTCAAAGAAAGAATTTGTTGGGTCGATTTTCTACAAATATCATCAACTCAAAACAAGCAACAAACATCGAGAGAAATCGGAAAGAGAACAAGCCTTTCTCCGACTACGAAGCACATTCGATAAGATGAAATAGAAAGAAAATACGAAAAGATAGTATGGGATAAACTCCACGGTAAAGCGGGTTGTTTTTTGTCTCACCGGTCGCAAAAGCTGCACTCGATCCCTGAATTATTTTGTCCTTTAGGGAGAGCAAAAATGGGAAAGAAGAATTCTTCAAATCGGGCTCTTTTCATTAATGTTTGGACAAACATTTAAAGTATAGGTAAGTTCCACTCACAATGAGAGGCCACCGGCTCTAAAAGTGGAGATGCGGGGTCGAAATTGTGTCTTCATGCTCGAAGGAGACATAATGAGGTAATGATGAAGATTCTAATCCTTGAAAACAAGGGTGGGAACATGGGTACGGTAAAATACTTGTCATAAAAATCATCGAGTTTAGAAACACCCTTTTTAAACTCTTTGATTATCAAAAATACCGCTTCGGGTTCAAAACATCTTCTTAATATCCGAAGGTTCTGGTGGACTGGGAGGTCGAGGAATTGACGATTATCTTGATGTAGGGTTAGGTGACTCATAACTTCTCACTCTTCGGCGAATCTGCTATCCTCCACACCCAGGCGGAATTAAATCATCTGGACAAGGAGAATACTCGATCTCCTTTCTTGAGTGGGCCTCACTATCTTCAACCGGGGATATGAGATATTCGGGAAGAGACTTCACGTTAATTGAGATTTTGATGCACATTTCCCTGGGGAAGTTGAAATTTCAATAAAGCCTAATGTCACATGCTCTAAGTTATTCCTCAAAATTCTACGATCCTTTCTCTCAGGTAGTGGTTATAAACGGCTTCACCGACGAACTCATGGTGATGAAGAGGATCATTCGTTGGTGAATACGTAATTGATGAATTCATTCTACTCTGGCTACGATGATCAGATAAATCACTTCGGGAGTGAGAGTATGGGGAAGCCATCATCACTAGTTGATTATCAAGAAAAGCATATGTCATCCTTCTGGAATCGAAAATAACCTGCCTCCAAGTTGAAGACACTTCCATAGCTTGAAAATATCGATATCATAATTTTTGTCTTCAGGGGCAAAAACAACCTCATCCTATCGGTAAAGAGAGTGAGGTAATTAAAACTGGCTTCATTGGAAACGTTGGAAATTTTATATCTCGTACATTTTCTTGAAAAGTCTATCCATGCAAGTCCTTCTTAAGAGTTGAGTCAGCATTACCCGGCAGCGGTGGTATCGAATCAAGAGGAGCAAGTTCATCGCGCGAACTTCTCCTAAATTATCAACTAGTCTTCACGGAGATGTAACTAGGGAAGGTCATCATCAGAATGAGTAGTGGTACTGCCACTAAACGGATCATCTTTTGAGAAATCAATTACAGAAATGGCGTGAACACAATGCTTATTTTTGTTTTTCTCAGATTTATCGGCATAATAAACAAGTTCATCCTTTCCTACTCTTAAAGTCAAAGTTTCTTGGCTATAAAGATCGATGAGAGCTTTCGCAGTGCGAGGGAAAGGTCATTCCTAGATAATAGGCACTCTCTGGGTCGGCGTTCAAAATCGAACCACCACAAAATCTGCCAGGAAAAGTCGGAAAACCATAGACTCTACACTACAAACGTTCCTCGTGCTATGCCATCGGTGTGGGTAAATCGAACGATTCGGCTAGCTAGAGTGTCATAGAGTAGGAGGTAAACAAGCTCTTCAAGCTCAAGTTTCTTATTATACGATAGTAATGAGGTAAAAGATAATGCTAGCTCCTAGAAAGCGGCTAAAGACTAGTTCTATCTGAGTTCTTTGTAAAGCCATGGGATAAGAAATTTTCTCGGATCTTCGAGCCTTTTCGGGGACTTTGTTCATAATGATAGACGGAAATTCATTCATCACATTCACAGCGCGTGATGGGAATCTCCTCAAGCTTCTCTTTGTACCCTTAGCAATGAGCTTAAAACCATTTTGATTGAACTTTGGCATCTTCGACCAAAGAGCGTCTTTTAATCCAATCTCCTAAAACGGAGTTAGTAGTATCTGGCTTGAACATCTTCTCAGAAACCGACTATGTTGAGACTTGGTTTCATAGTTTCTCTCTCGTAACCTTTTCATCCTCTCGTGGGTATGGAAGTTCTTGATTGATACGAATTAGGATTTGGAGAATTAGGATCAAGATTAACGGTTTTCTTTGCTTTTGGTTTTGGATATTTCAATAAAATGGAATCTTACTTCTCTCCGCGAGGTGGGACAGTGACATTTATTTTCAAATTTGGATTTGCACACCTTTTTCCGTGACGTTCCCGGGTTTTGTTTTGGTTCTTTTGAAGGAAAGAAATTTTGGGGTGTTAGGAACAAGGGGAGTCGAAGGTTCTTCCAAAGTCTTACCGCTCCTTGTGGTGATAGCATTAATTTGCTGACGAGGGTTAGTTATGGTTTGACTTGGGTAGAGTATACTAAATTCGAGGGTTAGAGCTGTAATTTTTGAAATCTATCACAAAGACTTGTCACACATAACTGTGACATTAGCCATTTGATTCTGCAAATTTTAACACTTTGATTCTGAACATTTCTTCTAGCACCGACATCGTTTAATCTTGACGTTTTTTCTATAGTATATTTTCATAAAACCTTTGAATTTGGGACGTAGGGACTTGATTAAAACTGGTTGATTGAATTCATGGTGTTTGGTATGGTGGAGGCTTGACTAAATTGATTTTGGTTGTTTTGACGAGTTTTGGTTTTAAATTTTTTTCCTACGGTTTATGAGTTGGATTGAAATTGTTTCATTTTGGTAACGGTTTTGGTTGTTTGGACATTTGGGTTGATGAAAACCGGTGGTCTCATTTGAACTTGCCAAATTGGCGAATGGTTGGTTTTATTTGAAGAAAATTGTGCCTACGGCCTGAGTTTGTTGAAATTGTTGGATGTTTGTCATGAAATAACAGGAAAAATTCGTTTCCACCTCGGCGTGTTAACGGACAATGATTAAAAATGGTGTTTTGTATCCAAAAGTGACCATACTTCCTCAAAATGCTTTTGACGGGTTGCGGGAGTAACAGCTAACAACTAAAGCTTTTCATTTCATTCTATCCATTTGTCTTCATCTTGATAGTCATCTTATCCTCAATCGAGAAGGCGGCTAAGGCCTATTTGTTTGCACTATCAAAAGAATTATTAGTAAGTGAAGAAGAAAGAATTAGAAAGTGTAGATCCGGATCACTCTTGACAATCATTAGCACGAACATGCTTGTAGGTAAAGAACTTTTGACTTGCTCTTTCATAATCGCTGATCCTTCTTGAGGCCCCTTATTGTTAAGATATTGCCACCTGCGGACGGATAATCTAAGGCATCTTGATCGTTTTAAATTCAAAAGGAATTGTAAAAAGTATCCGCGTTGGTGTAGTTCTGAAAAGCCATGGTTGGAGGACATTGACGAAGGGAAAGGTCTTTGAAACGTTACTGCTTCGTGCAAGGTTTCGTTTTGTTTTTTGGTAAAAAGTAATGATCTCTATTTGAATTAGTAAGTGGTTTTTGAAGGTGGGAAAGAATTCGATTTTATGAATTTGATAAAAGGCTCGTCCCATGTTGGAGATTGATATTGGAGGTTCTTTGTCTAACCAATCTCGCGCTTTCACCAGATTGTCCTGACTAAAGAGAAAAAAGGAAAAAAAGCAATAAAAGCTTTATATCGAAGTGTTTGGAACTTCGGGATGGTAAACGTTGCCTGAAGTGATTTGTTTGAGTAACAAATCGAAGGTTGATTGTGAGGATCTTGTCATACCCGTATAAAACTTATTACTTTGCACAAGATTGATTAAGGGTTGATTAAGCTCCGAAATTGTTGCATTAATCGGCGGAACAACCTATGCATCTTCATACCCTTTTATGGGTGTTGGATACATTGGGCCATCGTTCGGATTATCGGCCATGGGACCTACGTTTTGTTTCAACAATTGGTCTCTTCAAAATTTTCAACACAACGGAAGAGTTTGTTCGTTCGTCGCGTCTTTGGAGCAATTGCGGAAACGAATAGTGCGCATAAAAAGAAAAACTAAAAATAAAAAATAAACAAATCTTTACACTAATTTTTTTTTTTTGTTTTTTTTTTTATTTTTGTTTTGTTTATTTTTTTTCTTTCAAAACAATGAATTTTTAAACGGTTACACAACGGTAAGAGACTTCTTAACCAACATAATCAACTACTTCAACGGTTGCTCTTGGAAAATTCGCTTCTCACATTGTGAGCCAGTTACTTCGTAAAGAAGACACAAATGGCAAGTGTGTTAATCTATAGTTCGATTTGGGAACCAACATGTTCACCGAAATAAATTGAAATGATAACACCGCCGGTTAGAATGTTATACTTTTGAGTCATTTTTTACAAATTGATGATTTTTTATTTCTTAATTAGAATAAGAAAAGTTTTTTTTTTTTATTATGGAATTTCTTCTATATTATTTTTTATATCTTTTACTTATACTAAAAGAAAAGGAAAAACATATTTTTTTTACTTTTTATTTTTATATTATGATTTTATTTTTGGTTTTTTTTGATTCTTAAAAACAAGAAGTAACATTTACGAGGGCGGGAATGAAGGGATCTTCAAACAAATACAACAAACACAAAACGTAGGGGATCTCTAAACAATAGTCTCCCGGTATTAGCATGGCGCCAAAACAAATGATTGTAAAATTTTAATACACGTAAAATATAATAAAATATAATACTTTAAACTCCCCCCCTCCCCAAAAGAGTAAATTAAAAAGTTACAAGTTACAATTGTTAAAATTCACTCTCGGCTCAAAAATATATATAAAATATATATTATGATACGTATATTTAAACGGGAAGTATGATCACCCGGGATCGTTTCCCCATCGACTAGTGGAAATTAAACACTCGTTTCAAGTTTGGATTTGATTTGAATAAAGCAAGACTAATTGATTTGGTTAAGCTTAATGAGAATAAAATTATAAAAAGCAACAATTTAAATTGGACACTTCAAAAGGCAATTTAAACAATTATAACAAATACGGTACAAATTACTTAGAAACCGCGTCTAGATAATCAAGCCTAATGTAAATTTCTATTCCTAATATTTGTTAAACTAAATTTCTAACCTAGATTTGGACAAAAGAAAATTTTTGGAAAAGAAGAAAAACATTTTTTTAGATTATTTTTTGAATTTTTATTAATGAAATTAAACAACTAATTTTAATCTATAATTAATATCTTAAAAATAGCAAAAAATAAGTGATTTAAAAATTTGGAAAAACAAATGATTTTTAATCTTAGAAAAGTCTTCAAAAATATTATAAAAGCAAAGAAAACTTTTTTTAACTATTTTTTATTTTTAAAAATCCTATTTTTACAAAAATTTAAAAATAAAAAAAAAAAAAGCTCAAATAATGAAAATTTAATACCTAAAAAGTATTATAAAAATGATTTTTCTGGATTGTAAACCTTAAAGCATTTTTTAAGTAACAACTAAAATTATTTTTTTGTATTTTCTGAAACTCTTTTATATTTATTATGCATTTTATAAAAGTTTAACCTTCGGTCGAAAAAATTGATTAGAAATAAAATAAAATGATATTAAAAATATGAAAAATTCAGGAGCAAAAAACAAAAAACGGAAAAAAGTCCTAAAACACTAGCAGGATTATATAGAAAAAATTAAGGAAATCTAATTTGCTCAACTAAAAAAAAAGTCTCAAATGAGATCTTATTAAGCTACTGCTTTTTTATAAAAGGAGGATGAAAACGTGTCTTAGTATTTGGATTGGTGTGTTATGTGAACTGGATGAGTAACTGTTAGCAAAATTGGTTAAGTCGTGTGTGTTATAACTGAGAGGAAGGATTAGAATCCTCTAAAGTTGAGTCAAACATGATACATCATGTTCACCAATCACAAATAAGTTAATTGCATAAAACTTTTTCTTTTAATAAAAATCATGGGCCCACTTATTTATTTTCACTCACAATAAAATTAACATGATCAATCATGTTTGACCATAACTTTAGAGGATCTTTTTCCTTACAGAAACTAGGTGTTTGGGCTTATTCTTTCTTAAATAACTATAATAAGCTCAAACTAAGCTCAAATCTAAAAAGGGAAAGTGTTCTAAAAAGCTTAAGATGTGCTTAATCTAAAAATGAAAAGAAAATAGAGCTTAAAATACTTTTAAGCTACTGAAAATGATGAGGAAACAAGCAAACTTAGAAATCTAGAAAATAAGCTTAAAACCAAAATAAGCTAAAATGCTCTAAAAGTAAAGACAACAAATAAGCCTTTGTAAACCTGACAAACAACTTAAGAGCAACTAATTTAAGCAATAAAACCTACTACTTTAAGCTAAAATCTAAAACTTAAAAGCCAAATTCTATTTCTAACTGTTTTTGGCTTTTATGAGTTTAAATGACTTTTGACAGCTAAACTTAACTAGGTAAATAAGCTAGAAAATGAAATTTATGACTTAATCTATATTAAGCTTTACCTAAACTAAATCCAACTTGAATTTAAAAACCTAAATCCTACTTTTACTTAACTAAGGACTAAACTAAAAGTGACAGTACTAACTTCTTGTTAGTACTATTGCTTTTTGCACAAGTGCAAATCTACTAGTGCAGGTTTCCTAAGGAAAACCCTGCACTTAAACACACTCAAATGGAGTGTATAAACAAAGTACAAGCAAGATCTAAGCCTTGGAGGGCTTAGATCATGTTTTGCACAAGTGAAATTTAGAGCAAATTTACCATGGTGCAGGAACAAAGATAATAAGCCACAAAATGCTTAAAAATACAAGTCAATGATTCAAATCTCCATAAAACTTAATCAATTATGAACTTGAAGCTGACCAAAGCAAAATTACCAATTAACTTTGACCTTTTGAGGTCAAATTTGCATAAACCAAACACCCCTTAAAAAGTGACAGATTCAAATTAAGCTTTTGGATTACTAATCTAATGCATCAAACTTAATAACCAGATATCAAATAGCTTAAAACTAACTTAACAATCATGATTAATCAACTAGATAAGCAATAATCCAAGATCCACTATTGATGCTAAATATTTTTGGTTTTTTTTAGAGGTTTTAAAACAAATTTATGAAAAATAAAGATCTAAATTATCCATAGCAAAAACAGATGAACATCTTAGGTTATTAAGCTAAATTAAACTAAAATAAGTTCTAATAAGCAAAGAGAATAAGCAAATAAGCAAAAATAAACATAAAAGCTAAAACCAAGTAGTTTATACTGAAATTAGAGAAGAAGGTAAAGAGAAACTTACTTGAACCTTTAGCTAAACAAAAGGTCTCAATTAAGAGCAGCTACAAGCTCCCTAGCTTATTAGATAAGCTAGGGTAAAGTCCTTGGGGATCCTTCCCTTTTAGATCCCCCTTCCATAAGCTCAAATCCAATGCATTCCATGATAAATGTAAGTTAACTGTTTTAAGGTTTAGGTAAGAGTAATTCTGAATTAAAATAAACTTTACTTCAGCTTATAGACTGAAGAGAGCTTTAAATGAGCTTATTAGCTTATTGAGACAATATGGCTTATTAAGAGAGCTTATGAAAAAGAAATTTGGAGAGATTAAGTAAAACTGAATTTCATTAATAAGAAAACTTGCTTACAATACTTTTAAAGGAAAATTACAAGATTAAAACATCATTAAGCTAGGAATTTCAAAATTTAAGCTACAACTAAATTAAAAGCTACGTGTAAAAAAAACTCTTTTTTCTCCTTTTTTATGTGTGAAGAGTGAGGGCTATTTATAGCTGAACAAAGAAGATTCTAGCCCTCTTGCCTTGCTCTCCAAACTTTCAATCTCATCCAATCATTTCTTCAATCATTTGAGCTTCTATTGTGGCCGTTTGATCAAATTGTGGACACCTGAGGATTGCCAGCATGTCATTCTTTGATGTGACGTTTGTGCTAGTTTTGTGAGTGAGTTTAGCACAAAAACCCACACCTCTTGTGCTTTCACCATTGCTGACGTGGTTTATGCTTGAGAGTAAGCTAGTGATTGCCTCATGATTTACTGATTTGACCCTGCCATTGCATTGTAGTCTTCATGAATTGACTTTCTTGACCCTCAATTCCAAAAAGCCCTTTGATTTTGACCCAAGGTAAACATGGGGGAGACGGGTGAACAGTAACTGGATTCGCGCCCTTTTTTGACAGTTAAAAACTGTTATAACTTTGGAATATTACACAAATGGTCCTTGTCTTCTTTCTCCCTTTTTCTAGTTATAAATGACTTATGAAAAGTGCAAGTTTAGCCCTTGTGGTTGTTATAAAAAGAGAAGTGGGCTTTGTTTTGGGCTTTAGGATCCGGGTAAGGTTATTCAAGGGTTTTTCAGGCCCAATAAGCTTTCCTGGGCCCAATAAGGGAGGAGGGGACATTTTTGGACTTTTGTGAGAGTTGAGGGACCAAAGTGAAATATTTTGAGGATTTGTCCTTTTGTGTTGACTTTGTTTGACCATCTTTTGACTGCTTTTGACTGAGGCTTAGATTCTTTGGCTTCGGCTTAGATTCTTTGGCTTCTTTTTGTACTCTTCTGATTCCCGTGTCCGTGCTTGCCCGTTTTTGATTGTTTTCATGTGATTTTTGATATATCCGTACCTGCATACACAAAACACAAATACAAGCATATTTTTGCCATTTTTGGTCTGTTTTGGGTTTATTTGGGTTATTTTAGGTATAAATGGATATGTGTATTTTACACTTATCAAAATTCCCCAAACTAAACGATTGTGTGTCCTCACGCAATATCACATGCCTTATAACCAAATACCTCGAAATTTCCCCAAACTAAACCTTTGAAAAGTAGCAAAGAATTTTGTTGAGAGAGTTAAGAGATCACAAGTTATAAAACACCCGAATTCCCATTTTTAAAGATTTTTCTCTTTTTATTATTTTTCTTGATAATTAACTTCCTAACTACAACTTATTTGTGTTGACATAATGTATTGTTTTCATTACCTCATTGGTAACTTTAAGGATTATAGAACAAAAAGCACAAATAAGTGTCTAAAAGATAATTTCATCATTCCCGATTTTTCACTTTTCCCATGCTAAGCTTAAAAATAAGATCACCGTTAAAGTACGAGCTAAGATGCTAAGACTACTTATAATTACAACTTGTGAATTTCTCTTCCCGACATAAATCATATATTTAAGTGTGTGTGCTCAAATTAACTTAAACCATTAAATCCACATATT
>BQNB010103166.1:0-24088 GCA_026074375.1 Tanacetum coccineum | reverse complement strand
ATTTATACTGTCTAGAAGTCGGTTCGATACGGCGTATCCAAGGGATTGGATACGGCGTATTAGAGTTTCTTGGAGTAGGGACCACGCTTGATATCTTCTAGAATATTCACATACTATATCTTTAATACAGCGTATTGGTCTTCTCTAGATACGGCGTATTAAGCTTGTTTCCTTTATGGTCTTTGGTGAGTGCAGGCACGTATATGCCGCATATTCCTTGATGGATACGGCGTATTGGTTGTCAGAATCATTGACCTTCAAAATATCTTCATTTAAGCTCCAGAATGCGCGCCTTTTACTAATATTCACCAAGTACTCCATCATTACTATAATTCTCAAATATAAACGATTAAGTAACAATTCTTTGCAATAATTATATAAAATGGGTTAATTACATGGGATAAATGATGCTATAAAATAGATGTTATTTGATGTCACCAAGACTATCTACCTTGAACATTCTGAACCGTAACTTGGCCATTTTGAATATTAGCTTGAGTTCTTGGATTAGACAAAGTTCGAAGTTGGTTATTCGTGGGAGGAAATTTTGAGCGGTACATCGAACTCAAGAAGATCATAGCTTTGTTGAGACTTTCTATTGGATCATCACATGGAAGAAAGGTTGGTATAGCAAGTCCGGTATCAAGTTGATATGTTGGTGGTTGTTGAACAAGTGTAGGTGCATAGCTCTGAAGTGGAGGTGACTAAATAAGTTGTTGGGTTATTGGAGTACTTAATTGGTAGTGTTGATATGGTTGATAAACTTCAGATGATGGAGTTTGATACTGTGTTTGATGACTATTGTATGAAGGAGGTGGGTTGTAGGTTTTTGCCAGCAAAGCAAGTGGTTCCGAGAATCGTTGTCGCATGTCTCGAACTTCTTTAGCATCTTTTTCATTGTGTTTGAGGAAAGCATGCATCTGATCAAAGGTTACATTGTGAAGATCTCTTGCTTGTTTAGCTTCTGTGACAAACCTACTCCACTCAGGTTGAAGATGATTCACAAACTACGTGTTGATTTACATAGGTGACATGGTCATGGGAATCATTTTTATGTCATTAATCAACTTTGTAAAACTCAAATAGTATGAATGGATTGATTCCACTGGCTCAGATGTGAATCTGTCAAATTCATCATACAGCATAGACTCACGTTCTTGCTTGGTCATCTCTGTGCCTTCTATAAGTTCTTTGACGCGATTTTATATTTCCTTTGCAGTTTGATATTGGTTGATAAGAGTGTAGATGTCAACTGGCAATCCAAGAAGAAGTATATTGATAGCTTTGATGTCACTGTCATAACATAACTTGTCTTGTCCCTTAAGATCTTCAAGTCTTTGAGGACGACGTATGTCGGTAACTCCATTTGTGTCTTTAACAGTAATCTCTGACTTGAATTGATAAGGACCGTTGTCGATTGAGTCTTTTAACATTTCACCATTCTCTTTTTCGCGGATATAGAGAATAATCCGGGTCTTCCAGCTATCATACATGCCTTTTTCTAGCATCGGGGGAAGGGTTTCAGAACCTGCTGCAATAACGTTCTCTGCCATAGTAGCCATTGTGAATTTGATTATGTAGTCTTTGCAAGAATTGATATTTGTAAGGATCGTTTTGACGAGAAGAAGTTTTGTTTCTGTGAAATTTTTTTCGAAAGATTGTATTTTTAACACGAACCGAGTCAAAAGATTGTAACTTTTTCAATGTAGTTTATTTAATAACCTTAAAGTTTAAACCTTTTTTAACTCAAAAACCCTAATTTTAACCTTAAACCACAAATTAATTATCCACTAACTTCCAAAAATCACCTTTTCATTAATTACCCACTAAAAAGCCCTAATTCCTTTTATTAATTAAATAATTAAAACCTTTTCACCATTTAAAATACAAAACCCTAATTTAAAAAAAACTAGGGTTTAGTTTTAAATTTTAGACTCGATCCGGGTTCGAAGGTTCGAAGGTTCGGAGGTTCGGTTGGAGTGGTGTGACCAATCCAGGGGTGGATCGGTTGGAAGCAGGTAACCAACTGAGTGGTTCGGTTGAAGCCTGGTAACCAAACAGGTGGTTCGGTTGAAGCCTGTGACCAAACGGATGGTTCGGTTGAAGCCTGGTGACCAAACTTGTGGTTCGATTGGAGTCTTGTGACCGAATCTGTGGTTTGGCTGGATGCTTATGGCCGATCCACGAGGGTCGGTTATGGGTTGTTCCGATTTTATTTCCGAGTTGTTTTCGGTGATGTTTCTAGCTTAAAGAATGAATCTTTTTGCAAGAAAACCAAAAAAGTTACCAACTTTATGCAAAAGTTCGAAACGTTTTGCACTAAAACGCCTAAAGTCTTCAACTTTAACGTAATGAGTACGTTATTGAGTGTCTTTTGCAAAGTTAATTGAAAAAGTTCAAGACTTATCTTTCAAAATCTCTAAAAACTACAACTTTCTTCAAATTTTAAGGTTTTGTCTTCAAGAACTTGTCTTTTTAGTCTTCATAGTCTTCATAATCTTCAAGTTCTTCAAAGTCTTCAAATTTGATAACTTTATTCACTAAAAACACTTCAAATCATCCCATGGTGATTGATACTAATTGATACAATATAATAATATATCAAATATGATACAAATACTACACTAGAAAGTTTTAGAGAGAGATATAGAGGAGGGTGACGAGTAGAAAAGGTGAGGAGGAGAGAAAAAAAGAAAGAAATATTACATTACGAAAGAGAAGAATTACCAACCCTTAACCCTTCCTTAGCCCTCCTTTTATAGGAAGGAAGGAGGACTAGGAAGAAATTAAGGGTTATTACATATTACAACTTAGTCCTTCCCTATTTGCACTAGTTAATCCCTACACATTATAAACTAGATAGGCCTTGTAATCAACACTTTTTTTGTGATTCTAACATAAAGAGTTCAGTCTTTAGAACTACAAAATGCATATACTTCTTTTAAACATAAGTTTAATAACGACGAAGATCCGTATCTTAATAATATTCTGAATTTAGAAGCAAAAGTAAAAAAAGAATGAAGATGTGGTTATTAAAATGAGTAATACAGTACATGCTATGTTTATTCTTGGACCAAGACCATTGGCTTTTTATGATTCAAAATTAAAATATGGTTTGAGTTACGAAAATCCTTATACGCTTAAGCAGGTAAATTCTGAGAATCCTAAGTTGTATGATACCTCATACCTTCATAGTTCAAATGTATTTGCAAATGTTCGTGATACTTAGGAGATACTTGAGGATGCAACCAAGAGTCAAATAAAAATGAATGAAAAATTGAAAGATCCGATTGCCATTGAGAAAAAACAAAATTTTCTTCCAACTGATTATAAGAAATTAAACGATCTTATAAAACATTTGTTCCATAAGTAGAGCTATCTCTTGAACAAAAATATTTCTTAGAAGCTTCTACATCTACTGTAACATCTACAACTGCAACTAAATCGAGTTCACCTCCTCTGCAAATGGCAAAACCAAGCAAAATGCTTAAATATTTTAATAGGCTAGAAAATGAAATTAATAAATTGCATGCTATTTTAAAAGCTAAAACTGCTTTAAAAAGCATATTTTTTACAAATCATAAAGATACAATTTTTTTCAGATTCTAATATGATGAGGTGAAACAGATTCTTGAGTACTTGCATGCAGTTTTCAAAGTTATTCAAAAGGAGTTTCTATAAGATGTACAAGTAATGATGAATGTTTTTTATTTAATGGAAAATGATATTGATGAAACATTGAAATAAAATAAGATTTTAAAAGATCGAATTTTGGAAGCAACACTCACTCATAATATTGAAAGATGTGTTTTCATGTGTTTTGATTTAAAGAATGATAAATTAAATGATGAGATTGATAAAGTTAAGAGGGAATCCTTTGATGTCCAAGAGAATTTGCTAAAACGAATAAAGATTCTTGAATATGATTTTCAAAGATGTCAAGTACAAAGCATTGATTTTAAACTATAATTGCAACAACAAAAAGAAAAAACAGATTGTAAACATTCTTTGAAAAATATTTATGAAACCTCTTGGATATCAAAAATGGATTGAGAATGCTAATCAAAAATGGATTCTATCAAAAAAAGACACGGAATTCTAGACTCGATTCAGCTCGCTCGCTCTCTCGCGAATTGGATTGAGAATGCCTAGTAATCAAATACTTATGGCGATATAGGGATGTAAGATCACAGAATCAAGATCTTTTGATTACTATCTCAAATTTAAAAACTAAGTTAAAAAATATTGAAAAAGGTACATCTATGAATACTAAGTTTGACAAACCTTCAATTTTCAACCATCTTTGCATTATACCGATTAATAAAAATGTTTTTCAAAATAAGAAGTTTGTTCCAAAAACTGAGGAGAAACATGTTTTGACTAAACCAGTAACTTCACAGACTTCATCTAACAAAAATAAACATATTGTTAAAAACAGTAATGTCATAGCACTGGAATGTACAAGATCAACTGATGATAAACAAGAAGTGCACACACAAGCTAATACGAGTGTTTCAACTTCCACATAACTGAAAGGTGTTAATAGTGTTAGAAGACCAACGACCAGAAGGTCATCATCAAAGAATAGTGTCTTGTCAAACACTAAGAACCAATCAGAAGTTGTAGAAGTTTCTCCTAGGACAAATAATAAGATGAAAGTTACATCTCAAATTAATGTTGTTAAGAACCAAGTTTATGTAACAAATGTTGATGTTAAAAATGCTCTTAAAGGAAAGATTAATGTATAGTATGTTTCTTGTATGAAAATTGTGCTTACCCTTTATCATGATAAATGTCTTGCTAAATATAAGTTGGCTGTGCATTCTAAGGTTAGAAGAGCCTTATTCTTTACTCCAAGAGCTGCAAAAATTAAGTCTGTAGATACTACTCCCGTAGTAGCAACAACTAGGTTTGATGTAGTCACTTCCTTAAGCGTGAAAAAATAAGGTCTCTAGTGCCTCATGATCAACTTCTGTTAGGAATGAAAAATGTGGTGTCATTATGGGAATTATAATAGTTTATTAGTAAGTTAAAACAAAAGGGCTAGAAGTGTAATTAGCTTAAACTTCCCTTGTGTTAGGACTATAAATAACACCCTCTAATCAACATTAGAGGGTGAAGCTCCACATTGTATTTTACTTACATTTTTCTTTTAATAAACCTTTTAAAAGTAGTGAAAATACTCTCTCTCTCTCTCTCTCTCTCTCTCTCTCTCTCTCTCTCTCTCTCTCTCTCTCTCTCTCCCTCTCTATTATGGCTTATTCATACTTTAAGCTTCCCCGACCTCTCGAGATAGTCAATCTTTGATCACGTACAAGTGGTATAAGAGTTGCAAAGGTGATTAATGATGTTTTCGTGCTTATTCAAGTTGCTTATTGATCAGATTTAGTTTTTTTCGTTCTATCAATCTTTAACCATTCAAATTTGTCCAAAATATTAGCTTATTCAGTCCAAAAACAGTCCACATCATTCCAGTAAGTACAAAACCACACTTATCTGTTTACGTATGTTCGTAACAATACATAACAGTCAAAAAAACTTATTACTCACGTGATTAACAGTTTAAACATCCTTTTTCATTAATCGATTCAAAAACAAGGTAAAAGGAGAGGTCCCGAAAACTGTATTTTGTTTTGGTCAACCTACTTTAGTGAAAACGCTTTTTTTATACATACGTGATTTGGTTACGGATGTTTTTACACGGTTTTAGAAAAAAGGTTACGGATACGGTTTCATATAGTTGTTTTGAAAGTATGGTTTTGGTAACTGCTACTGTCAAAGAATTTCCAAAAGCAAGGTTTCGTATTGTGGTTACGCATGAGGTTTCAAAACCGTTTCTAGAAAGGTTTCATATGTGGGTTTTGGTTTTGAAAAATGGTTTCATATAGAGATTTCATATGGAAGGTTTCGTAAGAAGGTTTCGTACTGATGGTTTCGTAAATCTAGTTTCATATATGGTTTCGTTAGGGTGGTTTCGGATAAGTGGTTTCGTAAATGGTTTTGTACGTGGTTTCATATGGCATGGTTTTGTATGGTTTGTGTTGGTTTACTAACTGGTACAAGATTAATTGAGTCAACTCGGTTAGAACCGAGTGAGCTCAGTCTTTTCTAAATCCTGAGCAAAACCAAAACAAATTGCAACAAATAATAAACCAACAATAAACCATTAACCCATGAACTCAAACAACAAACCGCAACCTCAAACCATCACCAAATCTAATACATTGTACTCCTAACCCATCCTCCTCAAACATTTACAACATCTGCTTCACCATAACCAAACTCAAACTGCAATGAAAAATAACAAAGAAATGATCTCAGTGAACTACTTTTGTGTTTTACATTTTTAATAAAGATCTTTGAAATATTAAGAACATATGAGAACATTCATCATCGATCATTGTAAAGCTTAAATCTTTGTTATTGTTCGAAAAAGATAGTGACGAATCAAGACAAGAATGTCCCATTCTTTACTTATTTCGGTCAAAAACAACACATGCAAAATAAAACCCTACCTGAAACCGATAACACGATCTTGAAGTCTTGTATTTGAAGTTGTGTTTTCAAATCGAGCATAAACAAACAAACAAGAGTTTTGTGTTTAAAGTGATTGATGGACAAAAGAGGGTTATTATTTGTTGTTTGATCTATCTTGTTTATGGTAATATTGAAAGATGAAACTGAGATTTGGTTTGTTACTATGAGATGGAGGAATAAAGATGAGAGAGGCGGCAGATAAGAAAGAAAGAGGCGGAGCATTCTATGTTATGTGATTTAGGGTTATAAACTGGGATAATAAAGTTATATATTATATCGAAATGGTTATGGGATGTATCGTTGTGTTCACCATGGGCCGGATAAATCATCTAACGAGATGGGCGGAAATATTGAGTATAATCCAGTTGTGGGCTGAATTTTATGCATTGGGTTGAGTAATTTTTAATTGATGGGCTGGAATATTTTCGGGGCTAAAAACGCAAAAAAACAAAAAAAATCACGTATCACTTTAAAAGATCCTTATCGAAGATTCACTTAAACCGTTAAAAAGGCTATTTTTAGGATTTAATCGCATGAAATTTCTACGGGGATAATTTTTAATTACTCAATTGAAGTTGAAGTGGAATCTCATGTGTTAGGAATTAAAGGTCTTTACACTTAGTACTGCCAAGCCAAAGACTTTGTACTGCTCAAGATTACAACTGCCAGTACTAACTAGTTAGTACTGCTAGAAGAAAGTTAGTACTACCAGTACTAACTTAACACTGCTGAAGGAATTAACACTGCTGTATGAAGACTTAAGACTGCTAAAGGGATAAAGACATGTGAAGTGATGTGTATTGACTTATTCGGTGTCTATTCTATTTTGTTAGAAAGATATGCGTATAAGATTAGAATTATAGATGATTTGTAGTTATCTTGTAAAGGACTCCTTGGTGTATAAAAGGAGATCATAGGTTATGATGTTAGGAGTGAATATATAGAGTTGCATGCATAGCTTCAAGGTTGTAAACCCTAGTAGTACTAGACAGAGTACTCGTATTATTGATCTTAATAATATTGAAGCTTTTTGTTACATCTTTGTTTAATCGTATTTACTGTTACATTCATAGTTCTTCTAAGTATTAAAGAGTAGATTCCGCATACTCTTTAATATACACACAAAGTTTCTATCCTTGTTATTTTGGATTCATCCAAGGTAACATACTCTTTACAAGCTAAATAATTAATCATAGTTTAGGATCAACAAGTGGTTTTAGAGCTTGTGTTCTGAAACTTTGATCTAGAAGAAACTAACAAGAAGATCTCTTTACTCACAAGGAAGAGATGGATTTAGAAACTGCCCAAACCAATACTACTACAAAGTTGCCCCTTCTCAAACAAGGTGAATATGATATATGGAAGCTAAGAGTTGAGTAAAACTTTCAAGTACAGGAATATGCTCTATGGGATGTCATAGAGAATGGAAAATCATTCAAACCAGCAGCTCAAACAATAACAAATGTTGAAGGTACCTCAACTACACTAATACCAGGTCCTGTAACTGCTGATGAAAAGATTCAAAAGAAGAATGATGTGAAGGCAAGAAGTATGTTAATAATGGCACTTCCAAATGAACATCTATTGACATTTAATCAGTACAAGGAGGCTAAGACTTTGTTTGCTGCTATACAAACAAGATTTGGTTGTAATGATGCCACAAAGAAGACTCAGAAGACTCTTCTGAAGTAAATGTATGAGAACTTTAGTGCTCCATGCACAAAGTCTCTTGACTGTATTTTTAATAGGCTTCAAAAGATTGTAAGTCAGCTGGCTATTTTGGGTGAAAATATTTCACAAGAAGATCTCAATTTAAAAATTTTAAGAAGTCTGCCTTCTGAGTGGAATACTCATGTTGTGGTCTGGAGGAATAAACCTGATCTAGACACAATGAACTTTGATGATCTCTACAATAATTTCAAGATTGTTGAACAAGAGGTTAAAGAAACTGCAAAGTCAAGCTCAAGCTCAAGTTCTCAGAACATGGCCTTTGTACCATCTCCTAGCAGTACTAATAAAGTTAATACTGCTTATGGAGTTAGTACTGATAACATTCAAGTTAGCACTGCTAGCACTCAAGTTAGCACTACTAGTACTCAAGTTAGTACTACTAACTTAAGTGATGCAATTATTTATGCATTTTTGGCCAATCAAACAAACGGGTCTAAACTTGTACATGAGGACCTTGAACAAATCCATGAAGATGACTTAGAAGAAATGGATTTGAAGTGACAATTAGCATTGCTGAGCATGAGGACAAGAAGGTTTTTTCAGAAAACTAGTAGAAAGATCACTATCAATAGGAGTGACACAGCTGGATATGACAAGTCAAAGGTAGAGTGTTTCAACTATCACAAGTTGGACACTTTACAAGGGAATGTAGAGGACCTAGGAACCAAGATAGCAGGAACTAGAATCAAGACAGCTCTAGAAGAACTGTAATGTAGAAGAAAATGCTTCCAAAGCTATGTTGGCTATTGATGGAGCTGGTTTTGACTAGAGCTATACGACAGATAATGAAGTCCCTACAAACATGGCTCTTATGGCTTTTTCAGACTCTGAGGTACATAATGATAAAACTTGTTCAAAAACCTGTCTAAAAAGCTTTGAAACTCTTAAAACTCAACTTGATGATTTAAGAATAGAGTTTAATAAATCTGAGTTCAATCTAGCTACTTATAAAAGAGGGTTAGCATCTGTAGAAGAGCAAATTGTCTTTTACAAAAAGAATGAGGTTATGTTTTGTGAACAAATTGCTGTTTTAAAAAAAGAGTTAGAAAAGCTTAAGCAAGAAAAAGAAAGCAGTTAACTTAAAATTTAAAATTTTGATAATGCTTCTAAGAGTCTAGAAAAATTAATAGGGAGTCAGATAATTGATAAAAGTAGAAAGGGGGAAGGGTTTGTAAGCTATAATGTTGTTCCACATCCCCCTACAGGGTTATTTTCAACCCCAAACCTTGATTTGTCTAACTCTAGTTTAGAGGAGTTCCAACAGCCTGAGTTTGAAGGCTATGGACCTAAGACTAGTAAAAGTGTCAATGAAGATACTTCTAATGAGGTTAAGGAATCTCCTGATGCCCCATTGGTTGAGGAGTTGGTGTCAACTGATAAATTAGAGAAGAAAACTATTTTTCCTACTGTTGCTAAGATAAATTTTGTTAGACCTCAACAACAAGAAAAACCAGTTAGGAAACCAATTAAGTATGCTGAAATGTACAGGTCACAAACTCCTAGGGGAAATCAAAGAAACTAGAACAATCAAAAGACCTAACAGCTAGGAAGTGACTTTGTGATGTACAATAAAGCTTGTTTTGTCTGTGGAAGTTTTGACCATTTGCAGGCTAACTGCAATTATCATCATAGGGAAAGGGTGGTATCTGGGAATAATTATACAAGGGTTAATTACAATTATTCTACTCAAAAGGCTCACCCAAGTGCTCAAAGGAACATGTTTCCAAGAGCAGTTTTAATGAAACTGGCCTAAGAACACTTAATATTGCTAGGCCAGTTAATACTACTCATCCCAAAACTACAGTTTATAATGCTAGACCAATGTTACATTTTTCTAAATTAGCACAATCAACTTTAAAAAGGCCCTATCAAATGAGAACAGCATTAACTAACAAAACTTTTAGTCCAAAAGTTAATACTGCTAAGGGAAAATTTTATACTGCTATGCCAAAAGCATTTAATACTGCTAGGTCCAATATAGCAATAGTTAATGCTGTCAGGGAAAATTAGGTTAATGTTGTTAAGGCTTCAGCATGTTGGGTTTGAAGACCTACCAAACGTAACAGTGCATCAATTACTTTCAAGAGACATAATTAAGTTAATGCACGAGGCAGATCCAAGTCAGTGATGGCTTGGGTCCCCAAAGGAAACTAATTTCCATATTTTTATGTGCAGGGTCATCCACAAAAAGAAGATCAAGGCTATGTTGACAGTGGATGCTCAGGGCACATGACAGGCAACATGTCCTATCTCTTAGACTTTAAAGAATTTGATGGAGGATATGTTACCTTTGGGGGTGGAGCAAAAGGAGGAAGAATTAAAGGAACTCTAAAAACTAGTAAACTTGATTTTGAAGATGTGTACTTTGTCAAGGAGTTATAGTTTAATCTTTTTAGTGTTTCACAGATGTGTGACAAAAATAACAGTGTTCTCATTTAAACTGACACTGGATTGGCTTTTTTGTTTTGTCTCATGACTTAGAGTTAGCAGATGATGAGTCCGGGTTTTAACTTAAGAGTTTCCTAGAAATGAACAATATTACAGTGGTTGATAGGAAGAATATTGTCCTAAATGAGCGTTTAACTGTCTTGTTGCAAAGCCACACTTGATGACTATCAATCTATGGCAGATAGCTAGTCATGTAAAATTTAAAACTATTAATAAACTTGTTAAGGATAACCTTGTGAAAGGTTTACCTATAAAACGTTTTGAAAATGACCAAACTTGTGTTTCTTTCCTTAAGGGAAAACAACACAAAGCCTCATGTAAGTCCAAAATTCAGAACACTATTACTCAACCTTTATTCATGTTGCATATGGACTTGTTTGGTCCAACTTTGGTGAGCAGCTTAATGAATAAGAAATATTCTCTAGTTGTCACTGATGATTATAGCAGATTTGTTTAGGTTTTCTTTTTAGCATCTAAAGATGAAACTAGTGGCATTCTTAAGAGCTTTATAACTCAGATAGAAAATCTAGTTAATAAGAAAGTAAAGATAATCAGATGTGACAATGGAACAGAGTTCAAAAATAGAGTTATGAGTGAGTTTTGTGGAAAGAAAGGCATTAAGAGGGAATTTAGTATAGCTAGAACTCCTCAGCAATGGTGTTGCTGACAGAAGAAATAGGACACTAATTGAGGCTGCTTGAACCATGTTAGCTGACTCTAAGTTACCTACTACATTTTAGGCTGAAGCAGTTAATACTGCTTGCTACGTGAAGAATAGGGTATTAGTAGTCAAGCCTCATAACAAGACCCCTTATGAACTCTTTATAGGTAGAATACCTTCTCTAAGCTTCATGAGATCATTTGGGTGTCATGTTACCATTCTTAATACCTTAGATCATTTAGGCAAGTTTGATGGAAAGTCTGATGAAGGATTCTTTGTTGGATACTCTTTAAATAGCAAGGCTTTTAGGGTATACAATACAAGAACTAGGAAAGTAGAAGAAAACTTGCATGTTAGGTTCTTGGAGGATAAGCCTATTATTGCAGGTGATAGACCAAAGTGGCTGTTTGATATTGATGTTCTAACAGAATCAATGAATTATGTGCCAATTGTTGTAGGTACAAACTCTAATGATTTTTTAGGTACAAATAAAAGTATTGGTACAGGTCAATCTAACAAGGAGACAGGATATAGCCAAGACTACATTTTGATGCCACTATGGAAAGATGGTTCACTATTTGATTCTTCTTCAAAGAATGCTTGCAATGATGAACCACAACCTTCTAGTGATGCTGGAAAGAAGGATGATGAAAATAAAAATAAAGAAAGTGGAATTAATGATCAAGAGAAGTCTAAAAATAGTTCTCTAAATGTTAATACTGCTAGGCAAAATATTAATACTGCTAGTATTAATACTAGTAGTCTAAATATTAATACTGCTAGTCCAACAGTTATTACTACTCCACATGAAGCCACGCATGCTGATTTATTTGGAGATGAAATAGAATTGGATATGAGCAACATTTCTACCACATATCAAGTTCCTTCTACTCCAATTACAAGGATCCATAAAGATCACTCACTTGATAATGTGATTGGTGATGTGTTGTCTAGTGTACAAACAAGGAGAATGACAAAGACTACAAATGAACAAGGGTTTATTAGTGCTTTTATAAAGGGAAAACTCATGAAGACCTTCATACTTGTCTGTTTGCTTGTTTCCTATCCTAGGAAGAACCCAAAAGGATTGCCAAAGCTTTAAGTGATTTAGCTTGGGTAGAAGCAATGCAGGAAGAGCTTCTACAGTTTAAGCTAGAAAAGGTTTGGATTCTAGTAGATTTACCTATGGGTAAGAGGGTTATTGGTACAAAATGGATTTTTAGGAATAAGAAAGATGAAAGAGGCATAGTAATCAGGAACAAAGCAAGGCTGGTTGCACAGGGATATTGTTAAGAAGAAGGCATAGACTATGATGAAGTTTTTGCTCCTATAACAAGAATTGAGGCAATAAGGCTATTCTTAGCCTATGCTTCCTTTATGGGATTTATAGTGTATTAGATGGATGTTAAAAATGCTTTCCTTTATGGTACAGTTGAAGAGGAGGTATATGTATGTCAACCTCCAGGGTTTGAAGATCCTGACTATCCATACAAAGTCTACAAGGTGGTGAAAGCACTTTATGGTTTGCATCAAGCTCCAAGAGCCTGTATGAAACCTTGGCCAAGTATTTATTGGACAATGGGTTTCACAGAGGAAAGATAGATCAGACCTTGTTTATCAAGAAACAAAAAGGGGATATATTACTTGTACAAGTCTATGTTGATGACATTATCTTTGGCTCTACAAAGAAGGATTTGTGTACTGAGTTTGAAAAACTGATGCATGATAAGTTTCAGATGAGTTCTATGGGAGAACTTACTTTATTCTTAGGGTTGCATGTGAAGCAAAAAGAAGATGGGTACATTTTATTTGCCACGAACAAGTATGTGGATGAAATCGTGAAGAAGTTTGGTTTTTCAAAACTGGAGGATAGCAATGACACATGAGACTTAAAAGACCATTGCTCAAGGAACAGAAGCTAAGATTTTTGATGTTCACATAATATAAAATCAATGATTGGATCATTGATGTATCTAACAGCTTCTAGGCCTGATATAATGTTTGCTGTATGTGCTTGTACAAAGATTTTAAGTCCACACCTAAAGTTTTCCACATCTTCATGCTAGAGAAAAGAATATTTAGATACTTAAAAAGGTCGAACCTAAATTAGGCCTTTGTTATCCTAAGGACTCACCATTTGGACTTTGGAACTTATTCCTTGAAGTGGACTATGCTTGTAGGCAAGTTTAGACAGGAAATCCAAAGCAGGAGTTGTCAATTCTTGGGAGTAATTGATTCCAGGCAATTGCAAGAAAGCAAACTATAGTTGCAACTCTACTACTACTTACTGAAGCAGAGTATGTAGCTGCAGCTAATTGCTATGGACAGGTGTTATGGATCCAAAATCAAATGCTGGATTATGGATACAACTTCATGAATACCAAGATTTTCATTGACAATGAAAGCACCATCTGCATAGTTTAAGTAATCTAGTTTTCACCCAAAGACTAAGCACATTGAATTAGACATCACTTCACAGGGATTCATGACATGAGAATAATCAATTCAAGTGATCAAGATTCACACTGTTCATAATGTTACAGACTTACTCACAAAAGCACTTGATGTTAGTCATTTTTAATTTTTGACTGCTAGCATTGGAATGCTTAATCTTTGAGGTGTTGTTTGATTAGATTGATGATTGGAATGGATTGGACATACTACTTGGATAAAATTAGGGTTTATTCTGGTAACTCAAGAGCTAGTGCTGCTGGCATGACTTAATGCTGCTAGGCGAAAAGTTAATGCTGCTAGGCCAAGTTAGTATTGCTAGGTTACCGTTGGGGATATAACTGCTAAGGGTGTCTTTTGTAAATTAGTTGGTTACTTCACCTATGGGTTTTCTTAATTCCCTATAAAACCATTTTCGTTCACAAAGTAATCACTCTTAAACACTCTTACGATCTTAATTTTACAAACCCTAACTCAAATTCATCACCGACATTCACAATTCTTATCAATGGTGGACCTAATCTTTGTTGATTCTCATAATATGGTGGCATACTTGGAAAAATCAGAAGATAATGCTGATTTTGCAGAGATAGTTGATTTTCCTAATGCTAGTCCTATTAGGTACGCATTAACTGTAAGTCCAACTGTCTATGTGCCCTATATTGAGCAGTTTTGGTCTACTGCAAAGATTAAAACAGTCAATAATGAAACACAAATACGTGCCAAAGTTGATGGCAAGACTATAGTAATAACAGAATCATCTGTGAGGAGAGATCTTCACTTTAATGATGAGGATGGTATTACTTGTCTTACAAACACTGAAATTTTTGAAAACCTTCAATTGATGGGGTATGAAAAGCTTTCTGATAAACTTACTTTTTATAAATCTTTCTTTTCCCCTTAATGGAAGTATCTCATTCATACCATCTTACAATGTTTAAGTTCTAAATCAACTGCTTGGAATGAATTTAGTACTAATATAGCATCAGCAGTTATATGTTTGGCTATGAAACAAAAGTTTAATTTTTCTAAATTGATTTTTGATGGTATGTTGAGAAACTTGGATCCTAATTCTAAAAGTTGTATGTAACTATAGATTTTTAAAACTGTTTTTAAACAATCAAATTGGAAAACATATAGTAGTTTTTTTAATGATGAATATGACACACCTTCTCATACTAAAAAGATTTTTGAAAACATGAGAAGGCAAGGAAAAGATTTTTTAGGGACTGTGACACCATTGTTTGATACTATGTTGATACAATCACAAGCAGTAGAGGGTGAAGGTTCAGGATAACCCTTTAAACCCTAACACATACCTACTGCTTCACCATCTCATGTAGAACTAATCCCTATTGTTGCAGCATCATCTCAACCCAAAAAGACCCAAAAACATAGGAATACTAAAAGAAATACCACTAAGATATCTCAGTCTAGTGGACCTACTACCCTTGTAGCAGATGAGACTGTCCATGAGGAGAGGGGAGACAGTATGGAAAGGGTTGCCACTACTGCTACTAGCTTAGATGCAGAGCAGGGCAGTGGTAACATAAATAGGACCCAATCCACGGCAATACCTAATGATCCTTTTCATTAGGGAATTGGTTCATGTGGTAGTCCCAGGTACCAAGATACCATATTGAGGGACAGACCTGCTCAAACTAGGTTTGAGAGGTTGTCTAAACAGTCCAATGAACCACCTCTCTCAAGAGTTAATACACTTGGAAGTGGGGAGGACAATATGAAACTACATGAATTGATGGACCTTTGTATAAAACTGTCTGACAGAGTTCTTGACTTGGAGAATGTAAAGGATGCTCAAGCTTTGGAAATTAAAAAGTTAAGGAAAAGAGTTAAGAAGCTAGAAAGTAAGAAGAAGTCAAGAACTCCACAACTCAAGAGGAGATTATTCAAAGTCAGGATAGAGTCTTCTGCTAAAAAGAGTTTGGGTGATCAGGAGGATGCATCCAAACATATGAGGAATGAAATTGACCAAGATGAAGGGATTTCATGGTTTCAAGAAGGATCAAGAGACTCAACGGATGTATAGGTCATGATATTAGAGTTAATAACGGCTAGTACATCAATTATACTTCCAGTATTAATATACTACTACATGCTGCACCTGTTACTACAGCCATTGCACCCAATTACTACTACTACTGCAGGTGTATCGTTATAACTACTGCTGAGCCAAGTACTCCTCCAACAATAACAACAACAGCAACAACTCCTATTGACGATGAAGACCTTAGTATTGCTCAAACCCTTATGAAGGTGAAGAGTAAGAAATTAAAGGCAAAAGGAGTAACTATGCAAGAGCCTAGTGTGTCTAGAACAAGAGTAAGAGTACCTCCTCTACAAATTGATCTAAAAGACAAGGGAAAGGCAAAGATGGTTGAACCTGAAAAACAAAAGAAGAAGAAAGATCAAATTAAATATGATGCTGATGTAGCTCACAGACTTCAAGCAGAATTAGATAAAGAAGCCAGGCTTGAAAGAGAAAGAGAAGAAGAAGCTAGTAAAGCTCCAAACATTGCTGAATAGGATGATGTTCAAGCTATGATGGATGTAGACTATGAGCTGGCTACAAAATTACAAGAGAAAGAGAGAGAAGAGTTGACCATCGAAGAAAGGTCAAAGTTATTTGTGGAGCTCATGAATGAAAGAAAGAAACATTTTTCAAGACTTAGAGCAGAAGAGTAAAGAAGAAAACCACCAACTAAAACTTAAAAGAGAAACCTAATGTCTACTTATTTAAAGAACATGGCTGGATACAAGCACACTCAATTGAAGAACAAAAGTTTTGAAGAGATCCAGATGTTGTTTAAGAAATAAATGAAAAGAGTAAACATATTTGTAGACATGGATGCAGAGTTGGTGAAAGGCAATGAAACAATAGAGAGTGAAGTTGATAGAGCAGTTCCTGAGTTAGTAGCTGAAAATTCAAAAAGGTATGCAAAAGAAGAACTTGATCAAGAAAGTTCTAAAAGGCAAAAGACTAGTGAAAGCTCAACACTAGATGAAGAACCAAGAGATAAAAACGCTGATGAACTATCACAAGAAGAGCTACAACAAATGATGATAATAGTTCCAGAGCAAGGGATGAATGTTGAAGCATTACAAACTTAGTATCCAATAATTGACTGGGAGATTTACACTGAAGGCACCAAGAAGTACTGGAAGATCATTAGAGTTGGAAATCATACTAAGGTATATCACTTCTTTGATGATATGTTGAAAGCCTTTGATAGGAATGACTTAGTGATGTTGTATAGTCTGGTTAAAGAGAAGTTCAATTCAACAAAACCAACAAATAACAAAGAAAGAGAGATATGGGTTGAGTTTGAAAAAAAGAAATTTTTTTTTTTTTATTTAAATTTTTTTTATGAACCAGATAAAGAATGAATGATTATTGGAAGCTTCAAAAGCATATTCATGACTTAATTTGAAGGCTATATGATTCATATGGAGTGCATCATGTGTCTACAGAGAAGGGAATAGACATCTACATGCTGGTAAAGAAGGAGTATCCATTGTCAAGAGGAACTCTTACATTGATGCTGGTAGCAAAGCTCTTGGTGGATCAAGATAATGAGATGTCCAGAGAACTTCTTAGGAAGATATTCATGCAGGCTGAAAGACCAAGAAGATAAAGTGTTTGGATACATCCTCCCAGTGAAGATAAAGCTTTTAATTAGGAAACTTAAAGATTCAGAAGGTGAACATCAAGTTTAGGGGAGGATTGTTAGGATTAAAAGGCTTCTTAGTGCTGTTGAAGTTACTGCTGCGAGTTATGATTGTTACTACTGTTGGTATTGTTTCTACTGCTGGTGAAGTTCAGAGAAAATATTCTAAGTCATTACTACTGCTAGTTGTAAAGTTACTACTACTAGAAGAGTTTCATTGTTTAGAGTTTTAGTTAGTACTGTTTGTATAAGTTAGTACTACTTATGTGATAAGAATGAGATATATTAAGAAAAGATATGTATTAGTAGAAAATGCGTTGTAAGCCCATTAGGGTTCCTTGGTATATAAAAGGAGACCCTAGGGTATGTAGTTTAGATATCTCATATCTCTCATTCATATACATTTTTTATATATAGCTTCAAGATTGTAAACCCTAGTACTACACAGAGTACTCGTATTATTGATAATAATAATATTGGAGCTTTTCAGTAATATGCACTGTCAATAATTTTACTGTTACCATAAATATTCTTTCTAATATTAAAGAGAAGATTCCGCATACTCTTTGTATTCCACAAAGTTCTACCATATTTGTTTGATTAATCCAAAGTAACTTAATCCTTTACAAGCAAGGAATCGATCTTAAGATGGGATTCAACACACTTAAATGAATGTTAATAGACCCGTTACAAACGGACCACAATGAATTAAGTAGTTACAATTTTTGACTAAATTGATGACAATATCAAGTTTAACAGTTAACAAGATGACTGTATTAAAAACATATATGGGGCCGATATAACTTTACCATTAATTGTGTTGTTACATGTTTTGGGTGTACAAGTTTTTGGTTCTTACAGGATTTTAATAGGCTTAAAAATGTGTATGAAGAATATTTTTCTAATTGTTTTAACATCTTTCCCAATAAAGTTAAGATTGAATAAGTAATAGTACATATTTACGAATGTGTTTATTAGATGGTTTAGGCTCGTAATATTAGGTTCTGGATATTTTAGATGTTATGATTATGTGTGTAATGTTTAATATTACGATGTAATTAAGATTAGAGTTAGAAATAAGATATTAACATTTTATATAGGGAGTATAGAAGTCTAGATGTGAGATGTTACAAGTTTACTATTTAAGAAAATTAATTTTTAAATGTAATTTATTATTATTATTATGAGTAAATTTGTTGGATGACTGTTATTTTTTTCCATTATTATTAGTAACTATGTTAGATGACTCTTACGTTTTTTCTCTATTTGTTACAAGTCTACATTAATATTGGTTTGCTGGCCGTTACTTTCGTAAATGTTATTAAAAACAAGATAAAATTTGCCTCGCGTTACGACGGGTTCAAATACATGCAATTTCTTCTAACTTCGAAATACAAATACATTTCATGACTTATACAAATCTTTGATAAAATAGTGTACATCATTAAATAAAGGTATCCAACAATTAAGATTCGTTAAATCTGTTTCTTATATTTGACATATCACATTTAAGTACGTAACAATGGATTTATACGTATCTGAAAGATTAAGGACACCAAGGTTATTAATACAAAATGGTTCTTGACCTTGCACCTTACTAAAGTCTCATTTCCATCACTGCAACAAAAAAAGAGTCTCATTGAGTCATTTCCATCATACTTGTTGTGAGTGGACCATGCCATGTGATTGTAACTCCTCATTTTCACTAGCACTCCATACTTTCTTTTGTGCTTTAGCAGTCCATACTATCTTCTTAACAAAACCTAATTAAAAACATCAAGAACCATAAGTTTACAACAACAAAAAAATAAAGAAAAAAATAGTAACAAAGTTCTTGGATTCTTGCATTACCTTTTGAAAGGAAGCACCAAAAAAAACCATGTGTTGTAGTCTTGATGTCTTAAAATATCTAAAACTTTCCCTGCAAGCTTTCGTTGAGTACGAACCATAACAAAGATCTACAAACAATAAACACAAGATAATTAAGTTATGAGTAGATGAAAACACCAAAACTCAAACACCACCGATTATAGAAATATCTGGCGGTGTTGATGGCAGCAGCAGTTCAGTTGGTAGTGGGGTTTAGTTTATTTCTATTTGGGGGGATCTTCGATTTGATTTTTGCCTGCAGCCGTTGTTATCACGTAATCCCGTTTTTACCACCAAATTTTTGCAAAAATACCAAAAAAATGAAAAAATTTAAAAATTTTCAAAAATAAAATAAGTGTTTTGTCACAGTTTCGACTTTCCTAATGGGTAGAATGAGAATAATTTTTGACTCGATCGGGCGTGTTGAGCCCTAGCTAGTTCCTCAATTGTAGGCTAAGCTTTCACGAATTCTATTGCTTCGAATTTTAATAAGGTGAAGAACAAGAAGTGATAGAGTTAAATATAAGTTTATGTGCTGAGCAAGATTCTTCTAAAACTTATATGAGTAACTTGTGGCTTTTTCTCCCATTAGCTTCTAATCCACCTAATCATACGTGCTCATTTCAATTCAACTAAGTCAATCGATGTTTTTAGAAAAAGCTTCAAATTTGTAACTTGATTCTTTAAAGCGAGGTTTTTCTGTTCTTAGTAATTTAAAAGATAAAATGCCAAAGAAGCATGAATGAAATATGAATGCAAAAATGCATGAATATTAAAATTATGCCAATAAAGCATACATTTGAGTATATGGAGCAAGTAAAAGATGTGTCGTGATATCCCACTCCGCTAACCACGAGGTGGGGGTTCAAACTAAGACATCTTTACTTCTAGGGATTTGGTGTGTTGTGATATCTCACCAGGAAGCGAGGTCTAGGTGAGGGTTCAAACTAAGACACCTATCCTTAGCCATATTAGGAAGAAGGTGTTGATGTGATTTCCCACTACGCTAGCAACGGGGTGGGTTTTCAAACTAAGAACACCGGTCGTTGGTTGTGATATCCTACTAGGGAGCGAGGCCTAGGTAGGTGTTCAAACTAAGCAACGCATTCCTAGCTTTAAGAACTTATGATTATGATGATGAAGATGTTGCAAAAAGTTCTACAGTTAAAATTTCGTTCTTTAAAATCAAGTTACAAGGGCCTAATAAGTTGTTACTTTGAGTCTTGATTCATCTTGAATTACGACTATGAAAATAAGTTGATCTATGGTTAAGTTGAAACGAGTTCACACATTTAAATCATATATCCATGTTGGGAGTTAAAAGTTCACAAGTCATAAGTATGAGTGCTTAACATTTAGACTTATATTGACAAATGATCTTGTTTAATTGCTTGGTTTGGATCTAGTGAAAAATCGGGGACGATGAATTTATCCGTAAGGACATCCGTGGATTATTCTACGGGCGCTTCTCATTCTATGATCCCAGTGTTGATTAAATAAAGGAAGTCAAACAGGTTGTTAAGAAAAGAAAAAGAAAGGAAAATCCAAAAATATTAGGGATAGTTAGTGTACATATAAATAAATGGTGAAAACAGGACTCGTCGAAGCTATTGATTCTTTGGTTCCCCTTGACGAACACTTTGCTACTTTTTGAAGTAATTAGTCGAGGGAGGCCGTGATAAGTGTTAAATTGTATACATTAAATGCCCAGGATTTTGCCAATAAAAGCAAAAAATATGCCAAAAGATGGAAATATGTGCGCTTTTGTGCCTCAATGTGCAGGAAAGGATATCAAAGTCAAAAAGAGCAAAAACAAGCCAAAACCGACAAGAAATGAAGAGACAAGTGATAAAGAGAGAGATTTGAGGAAAGATATCAAAGCCGGATCAGCCCGACACAAGAAAGGAAAGTCGATGAAGACCCAATTGAAGTCAAAGGATCAATAATGACAAGTTTTCAAAAGTTCAAGGGCTCATTTGGATGTTTTGTCATCCAAGTGAAGAAAATACAACAACTGAGGACAATAATGGCCAAACCGCAATTTGTATTATTAAAATAACAAGACAAGGGTGCAACTTGCAACCCGGGCAGAGATTATATTCAAGTTAAACAACTTGAGGGGACAAAACTGCTACTTCCCCAAAAAGCCTTCTTTCCCGCCCCTAAAAACCCAGTTACAACTTGGATGTCGTCCCATACCTTCTACCCTGCAAAACCACTTCTCTCGAGCAAAAGAAATCAAAGGCTGGGATTCGCTTTAGAATTACCTCACACAACAAGCACACTTGGTTTTTTCTCTCACAAAAGAAGCACAAGCTGCAAGTCTAAGAAATGAAGACTTCGGCTATATATAAGAGCTTTTTGTAAACGAAGCAGTTAGTGAGTTGGAGTTAGTTTTTAATTAATTTCAGTTTTTTAATCTTAGCTTAATTTTTAAGTCATTTACAGCTTTTACTTTCAGCTTTGTAACACTTTCAAGTTTTAATGCAAGTTTGAGTTTTTAAGTCAATTTACCTTTCCAAGTGTTAAGTTTCTTCATTGTGTTGTTTTGTGTTTAAAAAGCTCTCAACACAGCTTGTTTATAAGCTGCCTTAATTAAGTAAGTTTAAAAAGTTAAGTAGTTAAGAGAAAATTACAAAAATCACTCTCAAATATACCACAGCTTACTTTATGGATGATAAGCCAGTTCTGGATGGGCTTATGGACTCCCACTAGCTTGTTTTATACAAGCTAGAGCTTGTAGATTCTTTGTTTGACCCTGTTTTAAGCAAGGGTTTTGTAAGTTTCTCTCTTTTTCTTACACTTCTTATTTACTGCAGAAGTGCTTATTTATTACTTATATTTGCTCATGAATGCTTTATTATGATGTTTAGTGCTTACCTGGCTTATTAGTTAGTTCAAAAATAGTTTGTGTCACCTTTCCAAGTTAGAACTGCTAGTTATAAGTTAACACTGTTAGAATGATTTGGCTATATTAAGTGCTCATTCTTGATTGAAGTTTGCTTATAAATGTCTTATTCTGTCATTTAATAATCTGTTTTAAATAATTTAGGATCTAATCAGCTTAAAATAAAAAGAAGAATGATTTTTAAGAGGTATTTTCAACTAGCAGTACTAACTCTAAGTTAGTACTGCTAGTTCACTTTTAGAACAGTACTAACTTAAAGCTACCAGTACTAACTTAAAGTTAGTACTGTTAGTTAAAACTATTAGTACTGGTGGTTCATTTTAGCTTACCAGCTTATTATTTCTGCTTATTTAAAATTTCCTTAGCTTTTTAGAATAGATTAAACCATTTTCCTTTACTGATTTTAGGAGTAAGCTTATTTAAGCTTATTTTCCTTTTCAAAGTATTTTCAATAGTTTATCAGTTTTAGTTTTCTAGCTTATTTATCATTTTAGTCTATTCTGTTTGCTTATCCTTATGCTTAAGTGCTTATTTTGGGTAGTTAAACTTCTGTTTTAGCTTGTTTGCTTATTTATTGTTTCTTTGTGTTTTATTAGCCTAGCAGTACTAACTTAGGCTAACAGTACTAACCTAAAACTGGCAGTACTAACTCCAAGTTAATACTGGTAGTTAAAACTGTTAGTACTGTTGTGTTAGTACTGTTGAGTTTATCTTATTTATATTAGCTTAATTGCTTTTTGAATTTGCTTATTTAGAGTTAGTTTAGCTTATTTGATTTGTCTTAAGCTTATTTAAGTTTATTTGTGTTTTAGCTTTATAAGTTTTAGGTGTTTTTCTCTATTTTTAGCCTTTATGCTTGTTCTAGCTTCTTTTCCTTGATTATCTTTGTTTTCATTTGCTTATTAGGTTTAGTGCCCAATCATATTCACATCCTTATCATATTCAAACACCAATCTTCAATCGTCTTTCGATTTTCCATTTCTAGCCTCGTTGGGACATAACGACCCGGGAACACTCTATACTGCTTCCGGTTTACTTGGTCTCGCGGATTCTGACCCTTGTTGTATACTTTTATATATTTACATTTATATATATGTATAAAAAGGGGTGAGTTCGCGCGTAACCAAAGAGAGACTTGCAAGGGAGAAAGATGAAGCCAATGTTGCCTTAACTGAAGAATGGGGTGATATTCAGGCTAAAGTTGAAGTTGATTATCAGTTGCCTCAAAAACTGCAAGCTTAAAGTAAGAAGAATTAGCTGGTGAAGAAAAGGCAAGATTATTTATACAATTCTTAAAGCAAAGAAGAAAACATTTTGCAGCTAAAAGAGTAGAAGAGAAGAGGAACAAACCACCAACTCAAGCTCAACAAAGAAAAATCATGTGTACTTACTTGAAGAATATGGAAGGAAAGAAGCCCAAAGACTTAAAGAATAAATCTTTTGATTCTATTCAAAAGATGTTTGACAGAGCTTTCAAGAGGGTGAATACATTTGTTGACTTTAGAACAGACTTGGTGGAGGGTAGTTCAAAGAGAGCAGGAGATGAGCTGGAATAAGAGGTCACTAAAAAGTAGAAGGTGGATGATGTTCAAGAAACAGATGAAGTGGATGATGATCAAGAAACAGCTAAGATTAAAGAGCTCATGAAAATTGTCTCTGATAAAGAGGAAGTAGCAATTGATGCTATTCCTTTGGCTACTAAGCCTCCAAGCATTGTTGACTGGAAGATTAATAAAGAAGAAAAGAAAAACTATTACCAGATAATTAAAGCTAATGGAAGTTCAAAGATATACT
>BQNB010103165.1:0-24088 GCA_026074375.1 Tanacetum coccineum | reverse complement strand
ACTAAAATAGCCTCGTAAAGTTTTGAAAACCGCATACAACGCGTACCGACACAAAATAATTAAATTTATATTTAATTATCACGTTTTATTAAATAAAAATATTTAATAAATCATTTAATATTTTATTCAAAAACGTTTATTTAAAAACACGAATGTTCAAAATAAAGTTTTATTTTTACGGGCAACGCTTACCCGTGATACCCAAAATGAATAATAAACATTAAATAAATTTTATAAAAACATTTATAAAATATAGTCAAGTAAATACTCATTTTAATGGGAGAAACTATTTTAAACGCAACGGTGAAATTTTAGTGTTTTAATTCAGCCGTTAACTAGCCTAAACGAGCCTCGAACAAATGTTTTACAAAAATATCACTTTTGATCCCTCTAATAATAATTTACAGCTGAACCCTCAAGTATTGTGCAATGTACACTTTGTTTTAATACTTCCTAGTATATAAACAAACCCTAATAGGGTTTCTCTCATTTTAAACTAGCACCACACACACATATTCTCGATTTCCGGCGCCCCCTCTTTTCCAGAGAGTTTTCCGGCTGACCTCCGGCCACCCAACTCCGGTCAACAACCATCTCCATCCCACCATACCACCACACCATCGTCACTACATCCCCACCAGCCGCGTCGTCCTCACCACCACGCCACCCACCGTCGGTCTTCAACATCAACACCACCTTCACCGTCGCATCCACCCCACCACGACGCCACCCATCACCACCACACCATCTCCACGACGACCACTTCGCCACCCTCGTCATCTCCCACTTTTTTCACCATCTCCACCACAGTCGACATCACCAATACTGCCACCCTCATCGCCGCGACACCACCTCAGCACACACCACTCGTCACCACCACCAATCCTTCCAAAGGGTGCGTTCATTTGGTATTTTTTAAAACCAACCAAGGGTTGCGTTTGGTTTTCTTATTTTAGGATGCGTTTGGTTTTGTAAACGTTGTATAAGGGGTGTTTGTTTGCAGCCGAAAACACCACAAAAGTGGTGTTTGGTTGGGTCGATATCACCACAGCCACACCTCAAGGTGTCAGGCTTGTAGCTAACTTTTTAGTTTTCTCGATCTTGGCTACCCGACTGAAAAACACGCCCAAATAGGGGTGTTTGTTTCTGCGTTCTACTGCCAAACCGGGGTGTTTGGGTTGCTTGTTATTTTTTCTTATAAGGTGTGTTGGTTTGCTGTCTTGGCTTCATAAGGGTTTCCATGAGTTCGTTGTGTTTGGTTTTGCTGTTTAAATGAAGTGAGGGTTCGTTTGTTGCGGCAGTTAACACCCAAGGGCGTGTTCCGCGTTATATTGTCTTTTAATTGTTTGTTTTGATATATCTTAATTTATATATAATTATAAAACACGCGGAGTTGCAAACATAGATTGATAAAAAAAAAGTGGAAAACATTGAATGTTTTTTTAAATATGGAAACTTCGTATAAACGAAAAGGTCATGTCGAAATTTATAAAATTTCTATACTTAGTAAATTTTTACTTAAATCTCTATTATCTTAATAAACCGATAAAAGGACAAAGTTATATAAATATTCTTATATCTATTAAATTGTAATTATACAATAACACGATTAATAGATAAAGTTATATAGTTTTAAGATTATAAAATTTTAATTATACAATTTCGGTGTATAATCGAAAACCATATACTTTTACATTCAGAGGGACAACCATTTTAGCTAAAAGGAAATCGAAATACAATTTATAAAATATTATTTTATTTATTCCTACTAAAAGATAAACCATAAATTTTGTAGAAACTTTTAAAACATCGTTTACTTAATTCTTAACTTTAAAATGTGTGTTTACTTTTATGCAAGAACGTTTTATTAATTTAATTGGTGATTTATGAAAACGTGTCGAATTAACTGTTACAATTATTTTCTTACGTTTCTTATATAATACTTGTAAAGTATTATACATTGCGACTTATTCTTTTAGTTGTTTGTCTTTATTATATAATTCACCATATGAATTATATAATTGTTCTTTTTTTCATATGTAATATATACGAAAGATTTAGTAAGTGTCGAGATTCTTTGAAAATATTTGTGGAGCTTCTTAATATTAAAACGAAGGTTTAGGAATTTTTCTAAAAAGGATAAGTCGTTGCCGTTGGTCATTTCTAAATATAGCAAATTTTTATGTATATATTTAGCGAGCTAAGGATTCTGGTTAGACGCTAGGGTTCCACTAGTTCGTTTTTGGAAATTTGGAAACGATTAAATTAGGGGATACTATTAACGCCTCGAAACTAAAAACTTTCCCAAAATGGAAACTTTCTATAAATAGGAACTTTTCGTAAGAACGTCGTAACATCTTCATAAACTTAACGAGTTCGTAAAGATACATTTTTGTTGACTAAACTAAAGCACAAACATATATTGTTGTCTATTTCCTTATTAAACGTTGTGTGCAACGTTCCGTTATTATTATTATTTCACGTTCTACGACGCATCTATTTTTTTTAGTTGCGGTTAGAGCCGTTCGATTATACTTTATTCGCATCGTCTGCTTATGGTGTGTTGAGCCATGTCCGAAATTAAACGTCGAACCCTACAGATATTAGAAACCCGACTCCGCCTCTAAACATTTGAAACCCTTATACAGACACACCCACGCGCCTACACTTTCTCCTTTAATGGTTTCACTACTAAGAGACTTTCTTTATAACGTGTTTATATCAATTATATAACTTGTAATGATATTTTTCTAAAATACCTATTTTGATGGGTTAAATATACTGGTCAAACCTAGCCAAAATTTATGTTTATTAAGAAGTGTCGAAACATCAAATTTTGCTGAATAAAGTATCAACGTCATGTCTAAAACTAGTTATTTAAAATCTCAAATCTTTTCTTGGACACACCATCGGTTAACAAAAATCGAATCCCGGGACGGGATTCCTTTTAAAGGGTAGGTAGTGTCACACCCGACAATTTTCGAAAATTTTAAATTACTATTTTACCCTTTGACTTTTGGTTCCGACTTGACTTTTTGACTTTTGACCTTTTACGGACACATAAAAACGATTACCTCGTAACCGGTAAATTTTTGAAACGTATTTAAATAATAAATCATAATTACAATTATTATCGCTCATTTTCAAATTTATTTTTCAAACTTATTTGACTTGAAAACGAGAAGATATATGTTATTCCTAAATTGACTTATCAAAAACGACCCGCTAAATTACGTTTTCACGACTCGGCCTCTAAAGCAATTTGATGTAAAACGACATTCCGGACAACTTTTCAGTTTTACCCGAGACACGAAACCAAGCAGAAAATGACTTAAATAGCCTCGCAAAGTTTTGAACACCGCACGCAACGCGTACCGACACAAGAATAATTAAATTTATATTTAATTAACACTTTTATTAAATAAAAATATTTAATAAATTATTTAATGTTTTATTTCAAAAACATTTGTTAAAAATGCGAAGATTCGAATTAAAGTTTTATTTTACGGGCAAAGCTTACCCGTGATACCCAAAATAAATAATGAACCTTAAATAAATTTTATAAAAACATTTATAAAATATAGTCAAGTAAATACTCATTTTCAGGGGAAAAACTATTTTAAACGCAACGGTGAAATTTTTGTGTTTTGAATAAGCTGTTAACTAGCCTAATCGAGCCCCGAACCAATATTTTACAAAAGATTACACACTTAGTCCCTCTAGTAATATTTACAATGTTAACCCTAAACTATAATAGACTTGCCATGTTATTTTTAAACTTTATAATATATATACATGTAAGTATTAGGGTTACTTCATATTTTTTATATAACAAACCCTTGCCTCCCTCCTCTCCTCTCTAACTTTTCCAGCGCCTCCCCCTTATTCCGGCCAAACTCCGGCCACAACCGCCACACCACCATCAACATCACCTTCACACTCGCTGCCTCCACGCCACCTCCACCATCACCATGCCATCACAGCCACGTCACCACCACTACCACAACAACCACCACCCCGTCACCCTCACTGCCACCATCGCAGCCTCCCATCAAAACGCCACCATCTTCACCACCTTCAACATCTCCACCTCACCACCATCTCCTCCTCGTCACCACCACCATCGTCATCATCTTTAACCCGTCGCCAACGTCACCACTAGATCCGGTACCAATCACCACGGTACCGCCGTCATCATCATCACCACCTTCGCACTCCATTACCACCGAGCACCACACCACCATCATTACCCCCACAGCCTCCACCAGCCGCGGTTCAGCCGCCGCGCACCACCACCACCTTCTTCCCTTTTTCCTATTTGGATGGTTAAATATATATTTGTTTAAGTTTATTTGTATTATTTGATTTTAAAGGTGTGTTTGTTTTCTGGTTTTACTACCTAAAGGGTGCGTTTAGTTGTGTGTTTAACAACCATAAGGGTTTGTTTGGTTTGCGGATTTGCAACAGTTAGGGTGCGTTTGGTTGGCTGTAAAACAGCCAAGTAGGGTGCGTTTGGTTTTACTAAAAAGGGTGCGTTTAATTTTTGCAACGAGTAGGGTGCGTTTGATATTCACCGCACCAAGGGGTGCGTTTGGTTCTGCGGACAGCAGCCCCAAAGGGGCGTTTGTTTGCTGCGATTTAACAACCCGAGAGGGGTGTTTGTTTTCGCTGTTTGAACAGCTTTAGGGTGTGTTTGGCTTTACTTATTTTTGTTATGTGTTTGGTTTTGTTCTTTTTATTTTGATTTATTTATTTGATTGATCTCGTCTAGTTATAAATTTAAAACACGCGGATATAAATTGCAACATATATTGATTAAGGGAAAACGATGAGTTTTGTAAAAATAGGAAACGTCGTATAAACAACTAGGTCATGCCGAAATTTATAAAAATTTATATACTTAGCATTTTCATTAAAATTTCTATTATTTTAGAAAACTGATAAAAGAACGAGATATAGAATTAAGATTTCTAAATTGTAATTAAACAATAACACGATGAATAATCGAAAACCATACTTTTACAAATGAGATAACTATTTTAACTAAAAACCGTCAAGAAAACGAAATACTAAATTATAAAATATTATTTTATAATTATCGACTAATAGACAAATAATAACTTTTGTAAAAACTTTAAAAACGTCCTTTATTCAATTCGTAACTTTAAAACGTGTGTTCACATTTATGCAAGCACTCTTTATTAATTTAGTTAAGTGATTTTCGAAAACGTGTCGAATTATATTGTTACACAAATTAATTTTTCTTACATTTCTTGTATAATACTTGTAAGGTATTATATATTGCGACTTATTCTTTTGGTTGTTTGTCGTTATTATATAATTCACCATATAATTGTATAATTGATTCTTTTTTTCATATGTATATAAACGGAACTAGTTTAATCTTGCATTTGCTTTTCGAGTTATTTTATTTAACCAACCACCAAAATTTTATAACTTGTAATCCAAATCCTTTATCAACGTGTCGCGTTGATGTACTCATCCATCGAAAAACCCTAATTCGTCATCCCAAAGTAGTGGGATATAACCGTTAAGTTAAGCTGCATCTTCTTGATCGGGCCGTTTCGTCTTCCGTTTGTGTTGTGCATATTAGATGCCTATCTGTAAATTGTTCTTCAACATCAAGGTGAGTTCATAAGCCCCACGTTTTACTTGTTTTACATACACTTTACTACTTTTGGGGTGAGAAACATGCTCGTTTATAAACTCGTTTACGTTACTGAATTTCAAACTCGTTTATACGTTGATTACAAACTCGTTACATGATTGACATCGCACTCGTTTTTACTTATGGATTTAAGTACTTAAAGCTTTTACAAAAAAGTTGGTTACTTTTACTTTGGACACAAGTATTCTCTGTTATCGTTTCCTGTTTATGTGTTGCCTAAGTTTTGCTACAAACCATTATTGTCTGAACTATCATGAACTGTTAGTCACCTATGGACAATTGGATTGGTTAAGTGAGCGTGAATGAATAAATAGATCTATTGGGACTAATTACCCCTATCTGGTTTGGTTCTAAATATGCTGAGAATAAACGGATATATGTCATGTCGATTGTGCGATGTGGTGGTCTTTGGTTTGGGACACCAGTTAAGGACAGGAATACTATGTGGCATGATATGATATGCCATGTTGTTATTAGCATCGGTGTCATGAGCTTAACGCAATAATAAATACTTGCATGTGAAGTTGTATTTGTTATAACGGTCACATGTGCTTTGTATGTGAAATCGTAAACTGCTAAGATTGTCACATACGCTTTGAAATCTTATGGCCCACACTACTTTGGTTGAACATTTCCAATTACTAAACACTTTTCATAATACTTTGAGTGAAGTTGTATTCACTAAACGTTTTTTATCCTCATAAATTTTTACTTAAACCTATGAATTCACTCAACTTTATGTTGACCGTTTTAGCATGTTTTTCTCAGGTGATTAGCTTTGGACTTCTTGACGTGTTATGTGGAGTCTATGTGTAATATGATACCAGACTTATCAAATTATCATACTCGTTGTCTTTTGAAAGCATAAATTTCGCTTCTGCTATCTTTTAAAACTAAATTATGCTTCCGCTACATTTTACTTATGCTTCTGCAAATATTTAATTTCTTTTGAATCTTGTAAAACTTATCTATTTTTAAATAATGCAACGAGTTATGATTTTCAAAACGTCCATTAGTGGTCGTTCTCTCGTGCCTTGTGTTCGAAATATGATGACGTCACGCCCTCGGACACGTATTCCGTCCAGGGCCCCGTCTGGGGGTGTGACAGTTTCACTTCTTTCAACCCATGTACGTTGCATATTTCTTGACGGATTAGCATACATTTCATTCCAGTCAGTAACCGCCATATTTTGATCTTCTAAAATCATGTTATGCATTTGATGCAAGAATACATGATTCAACGTATGTTGTTGACATGGTATTGACGGGCCGGTTGTTGTATTATTCCCTAACGTCCTTGGAGAACACCAAAGGCACACTCGACATCCTTTCGTGTAGTTTCTTGACGCTTTTTAATGTAACTATGTTTCACGTCATTTTCAACCGTGAAAGATTTGACGAAAGTTGTCCATTGTGGGTAAATTCCATCGGCTAAGTAATACCCCTTTTCAAACCCGACACCATTTACCACAAACGGAGCTACATGGGCTTTGTCATCAAGTAGGTCATCAAATGACAGAGAATTATCTAAAACATTAATGTCGTTATTTGCACCTGCTACCCCAAAAAACGCATGCCAAATTCACAAATCTTGCGATGCAACAGCCCCAAGCATTATAGTTGGGTATTTTTTTATCCCCTTACCGTATTGTCTCTGCCATGATACTGGACAATATTACCACTCCCAGTGCATACAATCAATGCTTCCAAGCATGCTCGGAAAACCATGACGCGTATGATGTTGATTATATATTTTTCAACATCTTCCAACGTTGGCTTTCTTAAATACTTGGACATGTACAAGTCAATAATACACATATTAAAATTCAAGAGACAATCACGTACAGTACGCTCACTCATTTGCAAATATTTATCAAACGCGTTAGGTGTGGTGCCGTATGCCAATTGGCGTATTGCGGCAGTGCATTTCATAATAACACTAAGACTCATTCGACCCGTACAATCTGCTCGGACTTTAAAGAATTTAAAGTGCTTTGCAAGAGGGTCGGCCTCATAAGTGCTAATGCCTTTGACTATTTTCAAAAATAGTCTTCGGCTCATACGGTATCTTCTTCGAAAATAGTATAAAGGATACTTACAAGGTTCATCAAAATAGTCGCCCATCAAACGATCTTCGGTCGCCTCTCGATCACGATGGATCGCGTTACGTGTAAACACGAGACGTATTCCATCTTCTTCTAAAGTTTCATAATGCTCGTACGCTTGTTGAAGAAAGTAAACGTTGGTTTCGTCATCGAATTCGAAAGAGGTTGGTTGTCGTTCTTCGTCTTTATAAACTTTAAGCTATTTACAAACAAAAAACTACGAGTACTGTTTACAAATGTTTATTTAGTTTTTGTGAGAATGTGTTGAATGAATTTCACTAACTAAAACATTATGTCTTTTGGACACTGGTTACATAACAACACTTTTTATATGCACTAAGTTAAATTTGAACTAGTACAAGTTGGTTTTCAATAATTTTTTTTTGAACTTATTCAATAAGTTAGTAGTAACAAAATTTCCATAGTAACCTTGGGTTTAGAAACAACAACTTGAAATTTTGTGGCCATGATTCGTTTGACAATTTGGAACCCTTTACGGCTCTACCCCTTTCAAGTCCTTGTATCTAATCACCATTAATACATTTGTCCACCTTTTTTCTTATGTGTCAATTTGAGATGACCCTACTATTCACCCTAACATATGTGGCATTCGTTTATACTTATCTCTATATAAGGATCAATTCTTCCCTTTTGATTTTTGTACCATCTTTGTAAACTTTAAGCTATCTAGAAACAAAAAACTAGTGGGTACTATTTACAAATGTTTATTTAGTTTTTGCGAGAATGTGTTGAATGCATTTCGGTAACTAAAACATTATGTCTTTGGACACTGGTTAGTGGTTACATAACATCACTTTTCATTAGGGCTGCCATAATGACACGAACTTGACACGAAGTTTTTGGGTTGATGATAAACAGGTTTGGGTCAAAAACAGGTTAACCGGTATAACCCGTTTAATAAGTAGGTCGTGTTTGGGTTGAGTAAGTATTAAACAGGTCAATATGTGAACTCGTTTAAGTACATGTAAACCTCTAAAAATAAAATATATAACTTGAGTTTTATGTTGGAGTTGGATTAAATGTATTTTGTTATGTACTCAATAGGAGTGAATTACGATTATAACTCACATATCATTGAAATTATCGCATGATTATTTCTATGCTGTGTTTATCATTTTTAGATTCTTATATTATGTTTTACATTTAAATTAGCTAAATTGACAAACGACTAACCATAGTAACTGTATGATCTATTTAATTAAAAAGGTTAAATGGTTCACGAACGGGTTACACGTACTATGCAGTTCTGGGTTAGGGTTGAGGTTTTTGACATGATTAATAAATGGGAGGTTATAACAACCCGCCAACTCGTGAACCCGAGCAGGTTAACACGAACACGACTCGATTGCCACCCTTACTTTTTATATGCACTAAGTTAAATTTTAGCTAGTACAAGTTGGTTTTCAATAAGTTAGTAGTAACTAAATTTCCATAGTAACCTTGGGTTAAGGAAAAAATAAACTATGGAGTAATATACACTTTTTTATACAGATATTAATAATTTGATTAAATTATATTTATTTTTCGCACCATTCAAACATTAAAATAATAATAATACATTTTATATTTGCGTAAAGGGGTGTTATCATGTAGGGTAATCGGGTCGGAGAAATCAGGTTTTTGATTATAAAAAAAGTGACCCGCAATTTGACCCGAAAAGTGATCATATGTTTAATATGTGATCTTTGTTGGTTGTTTTGTTTTTTTAGTTCATTATTTTACATTTTATTTTTTAAGTGACAATCGGTTTCATATTTTTTAAGTATTTTAAAAGGTGATGATAAGTACTTTATGAGGATTGCTAGAACCACAAAAGAACTCTCACAAAATGTCTTACAAAATGATGTGTCATGCACTTATGAATGCATGTAAGAGAGAGAAGTCAAAAGTAATTTTAAGATTGCCATTAACTTTATGACACATCATTTTGTAAAACATTTTGTGAAAGTTATTTTGTGATTCTAGCATTTCTCGTACTTTATTTATAGTGCATGTATTTCTAATTGCAACTTTCAAAATCCCTTTTTTTAATAGCGGATTAAGGAAAAACTACCCTTTTCAAGTCCTTGTATCTAATCACCATGGAGTAGTAACCTTGGTTAAGGAACAACAATTTGAAATTTTGTGGCCATGATTCGTTTGACAATTTGGAACCCTCTACCCCTTTCAACTCCTTGTATTTAATCATCATTAATACCTTTGTCCACATTTGTCCTTGTGTGCCAATTTGAGATAACCGTACTATTAACTTTTATATATGTGTCATTAGTTTATGCTATACCTATATAAGGATCAATTCTTCCTTTCTATTTTTATACCACCTTTATAAACTTTAAGCTATCTACAAACAAAAAACTACGATTACTATTTACAATGTGTTGAATGCATTTCAGTAATTAAAACATTATGGAATATGTCTTTAGACACTGGTTACATAACATCACTTTTTATATACTATTAACATATTTGGGACTAGTGTCCTTACAAGATATAATTTAAATAATTATATCTTAAGTTTTTAGTATAAATACAAAAGATATGGAGAAATGTATTGGGCATAATTGTGTGAATAGTGTTTGATGGTTTTTAAGTTGCTGAGTTTAGTGTGTTAAGTCTAGTTTTATATGTTTTAGCATCTAATACCGATCTAATGTATATTTACTTTTTGAACGGCAAAAAGATAATATACATAAAAAAAGGCAACTAAAACTAGGAAGGAAACAAAGCAATACAACCAAGAAACGTCTCGAGATCTAATGTATATTATCTTTATTTTCTTGAAAAAGTTTATTTAGTTTTTGTGAGAATGTGTTGAATGCATTCCGCTATTTAAATCTATACTTTCATTATTAATTTTACTTTCGAGTAAAATCTATTATTTACGGTTAATCAGATAAGTTACCTCGCGTTCAAACGTTTATTAATCGTGAACCCGACTCTAGACTAAATATTAGTCTACATGCTCTATGCATTTTTACTATTTTACATATATAGTTTATATTATTTTTAAAATGGTGAGTATTGTTTAGGCTCATGGGTTAAAACGTAGGGTATAATTATTTGTAACGATCCATTTAATATTTATATTTGTATATGAGCTTGTCGTGTGTACTAATAAATATGTCCAAACTCCCAAGGATAAATTTTGCAAACTAGGCTAGACGGAGTGGAGAACTCTTTACCGAATGAAACACCACTCACCTCGTTGAGTGCTATTCCGACCCACATAAGTCGCGCGCAACTCTGTGTCACTAAGGTGAACCACACTCACCTTACGGTGAGTGGTAAATTGTGGGGCCATTTCTATAGTATCAGTTGTATATTTAAAAAAACATTTTTTTAAATCCCTATTTTTAACCTATAAATATCCACTACTTCACTCATTTTTATACACAACTCTCTCATTTTGTATATACACTTTCATCAACTTTTTAAATTGGCTTGTTCGGTTCCACACACCGACGATGGAATCCAAGCTTTGGTTCAAAAACTAATTGACGAAGATATGGTTCAACTGACACCAACACTGACGTCTATAAAACATCAAAAATTGGAATGCGTGCATCACCGAATAAAAAAAGGGTGCTACTATTGGTACCCCCTGCCTATCTAAAAGTACCAAAAAGGTACAAAAGGTTCCTTTTGTACCCCTTTTACAGTATAAAGCAGTTTTATATCAGGTTCTGTTCTGTATTTTTTGACAGTTTCATGCTTTTTACTTGTTAAACTTTATAATTTTTATTTCGCTCTTTCAGTTTCACAGTTTTATAATATAAACAAAATTATTTAAAAATTTAAAATAAAATAAAAAAGATAAAAACACCGGAAAAACAGTGGGGTACAATTGGCGTTTTAAGGGGGGTACAAATAACACGAGCCATAAAAAAATCGAACATGATTAAAAAATTCAACTGACACCACCATTGACGTAGAGACTGAATAAAAAAAATGCATGATTAAAAAATTCAACTGACACGACCGCTGCCGTAGAGAAAAAAAAATGCACCCCGAACTTTAACCTATTTACGACTCTTTTATATAACGATCTTTATTTATCAAATATGAATCGCGTATCTATCGATTTATTTAAAAAAAAATGTCGTTGAAAAGATCATCGAGTTGCGAACAAAATGAGCCAAATATTGCAACGCTTTTAACATGCACACGATTTTATGAAAAATGTTGAAGTTTAATATGAATAAAAAATCAACATGCTTAAAAAATTCAAATCACCCCACCATGATGTAAAGAAAAAAAAATCAAAATGTATTATGAACTTTAACCTATTTATGACTTTTTTATATAACAAACTTTATTTATCAAATATGAAGTGCGTATCTATCGATTCATTCAGGAAAAAAATGTCGTTGAAAAGAGCGTTGAATTGTGAGCAAAATGATCCCAATATTGCAATGTTTTTGACATTCGCACGATTTTGTTGGTTGTTTTGTTTTTTAGTTCATTATTTTACTTTTTATTTTTTAAGTGACAATCGGTTTCATATTTTTTAAGTATTTTAAAAGGTGGCGATAAGTACTTTATGAGGATTGCTAGAAATACAAAAGAACTCTCACAAAATGTTTTACAAAATGATGTGTCATGCACTTGTGAATGCATGTAAGAGAGAGAAGTCAAAAGTAATTTTAAGATTGCCATTAACTTTATGACGCATCATTTTGTAAAACATTTTGTGAAAGTAATTTTGTGATTCTAGCATTTCTCGTACTTTATTTATAGTGCATGTATTTCTAATTGCAACTTTCAAAATCCCTTTTTTTAATAGCGGATTGAGGAAAAACTACCCATTTCAAGTCCTTGTATCTAATCACCATGGAGTAGTAACCTTGGTTAAGGAACAACAATTTGAAATTTTGTGGCCATGATTCGTTTGACAATTTCCCTCTACCCCTTTCAAGTCCTTGTATTTAATCATCATTAATACCTTTGTTCACCTTTGTCCTTGTGTGCCAATTTAAGATAACCTTACTATTAACTTTTATATATGTGTCACTAGTTTATACTTTACCTATATAAGGATCAATTCTTCCTTTCTATTTTTATACCACCTTTATAAACTTTAAGCTATCTACAAACAAAAATCTACGATTACTATTTACAATGTGTTGAATGCATTTCACTAATTAAAACATTACGAAATATGTCTTTAGACACTGGTTACATAACATCACTTTTTATATACTATTAACATATTTGGGACTAGTGTCCTTACAAGATATAATTTAAATAATTTTATCTAAAGTTTTTAGTATAGATACCAAAGATATGAAGAAATGTATTGGGCATAATTGTGTGAATAGTGTTTGATGGTTTTTAAGTTGTTGAGTTTAGTGTGTTAAGTCTAGTTTTATATGTTTTAGCGTCTAATACCGATCTACTCTATATTTACTTTTTGAACGGCAAAAAGATAATATACATAAAAAAAGGCAACTAAAACTAGGAAGGAAACAAAGCAATACAACCAAGAAACGTCTCGAGATCTAATGTATATTATCTTTATGTTCTTGAAAATGTTTATTTAGTTTTTGTGAGAATGTGTTGAATGCATTCCGCTATTTAAATCTATATTTTCATTATTAATTTTACTTTCGAGTAAAATCTATTATTTACGGTTAATCAGATAAGTTACCTCGCGTTGAAACGTTTATTAATCGTGAACCCGACTCTAGACTAAATATTAGTCTACATGCTCTATGCATTTTTACTATTTTACATATATATTTTTATACGATTATTTTTATTGATTGGCGTCAGATATGTCTTAGCCACTAGCGTTAAAACGTAGGGTATAATTATTTGTAACGATCCATTTAATATTTATATTTGTATATGAGCTTGTCGTGTGTACTAATAAATATGTCCCAACTCCCAAGCATAAATTTGTAAACTAGGCTAGACGGAGTGGAGCACTCTTCACCGAATGAAACACCACTCACCTCGTTGAGTGCTATTCCGACCCACATAAGTCGCACGCAACTCTGTGTCACTAAGGTGAACCACACTCACCTTATGGTGAGTGGTAAATTGTGGGGCCATTTCTTTAGTATCAGTTGTACATTTAAAAAAAACATTTTTTTTAAATCCCCATTTTTAATCTATAAATATCCACCGCTTCACTCATTTTTATACACAACTCTCTCATTTTGTATATACACTTTCATCAACTTTTTAAATTGGTTTGTTCGGTTCCACATACCGACGATGAAATCCAAGCTTTGGTTCAAAAACTAATTGACGAAGATATGGTTCAACTGACACCACCACTGACGTCTATAAAACATCAGAAATTAGAATGCGTGCATCACCGAATAAAAAAAGTGTGCTACTATTGGTACCCCCGGCCCATTTAAAAGTACCAAAAAGGTACAAAAGATTCCTTTCCCCCCTCCTTTTACAGTATAAAGCAGTTTTATATCAGATTTATGTTCTGTATTTTTTAACAGTTTCATGTTTTTGACTTGTTAAACTTTATAATTTTTATTTTGCACTTTCAGTTTCATAGTTTTATAATATAAACAAAATTATAAAAATTAAAAAAAAAAGAAAAAAACACCGGAAAAACAGTGGGGTACAACCGGCGTTTTAGGGGGGGGGGGGGGGTACAAATAACACGAGCAAAAAAAAATCGAACATGATTAAAAAATTCAACTGACACCACCATTGACGTAGAGACCGAATAAAAAAATGCATGATTAAAAAATTCAACTGACACCACCACTGCCGTCGAGAAAAAATAATAAAATAAAAGAATTTTCAAAATGCACCCCGAACTTTAATCTATTTATGATTTTTTATATAATGATCTTTATTTATCAAATATGAATCGCGTATCTATCGATTTATTCAAAAAAAATGTCATTGAAAAGATTGTCGAGTTGCGAACAAAATGAGCCCAATATTGCAACACTTTTGAGATGCACGCGATTTTATGAAAAATGATGAAGTTTAATATGAATAAAAAAATCAACATGCTTAAAAAATTCAAATCACCCCACCATGATGTAAAGAAGAAAAAATCAAAATGCATTCTGACTTTAACCTATTTATGATTTTTTTATATAATAAACTTTATTTATCAAATATGAAGTGCGTATCTATCGATTCATTCGGGAAAAAAATGTCGTTGAATTGCGAGCAAAATGATCCCAATATTGCAATGTTTTTTACATGCGCATGATTTTATGAAAAATGTTGACGTTTAATATATATTTTAAAATATTTACGGAAATAGTCTTTGAGGTTATCGGTTCGTTGCGAAGTGAGTCTCATGGATCAAGCTGTTGAAAAAAAATACTCTCGCGCGCTGCGCTGCAACACGCGGATGACCAACCTCGTAATATATAATATAAGGGTATCCACTATGGTAGTTTATAAAAAGGTCTAAAAGTGATGAATAGATTTATGTTTTATTTCATGTATAGGTGGCATTAAGAGGTCCTAATTCTTGAACCTCTTCATAAGTTTAAAACGTTAATAGTGTTATGTAAAGTATTTTATGAAGTTGTAAAGGTTTACACCATAATAAAAATAATTGATGTGACATTTTATAAAAAAGTTTATCATAAGGGATAAGTAGATTAAATAAAGACTTTGAAACCATGCCTAATAAATTTGATTTTATATAAAAAAATAAACAATACTCGTAAATAGTTTGGATATGTTCAAACGCATTCTTATTTCATACTCCGTAGAATATCAAACCCATACACATAGTGATTCCATTTTTCGAACCAAACGCACCCCAAATAGGCAAGCGCCACCCTAACTTAATTAATGCACACTGATACTGACACTACAAGAAAAACCACCTATAGTGACAGAACAGTTTTCGTCACTAACAGTATTAAAAGTCGTCACCAAATCGGTTAGTGACCAAAACTAAAGTCGTCACCAGTCGTCACTATAGCTCCATCACTAATTTGACTTTAATGCACACTGATACTGATGTGCATAAATTCTTTGATCTTGCTGAAAGGAATGGTTCCATACACTTGTTTGTTGCGCATAAGAAACAGAAATTAGCACAATATTATTTAAGAAACATGTTCTGGGTAGAAGAGGACGCTAGCTTGCATTGTTCTACTTCATCTCCTTTTAGCACTAGATTGAAAAGGAAGTTTGGGGTTAGCAATAGAAGTGTTGGTTTGTTCAGGAGAAAAAAGGATAGAGTTGTGATTCAGGATGAGGGTTTATTAACAAAGACACAAAAGGCTCCTCATAAGGGAAAATAATTTTTTTTAAGGATGAGGGTGTATCTAGGAAGGAAAGTAAGGTTGCCGTAACCAACTACAAGAGGACTGTGGTTTTAACGGCCCCCCAAACCCCCCACAAAGCGTTCATGTGTTGAGCGGATGTGTATTTGTGGGGAAGTCGGGTCCGCTGGGAGGGTTCAAAAGTGGAGATTGATTTGTTGTAAATCGGATGTCAAAAGCAGGTGGTTATATTAATTGCTCTTGCGAACCAAAGATAAAACAACCTTTTGTATATCACCTACAAAAAGCTGAGCAGAAGAAAGTCACTACAAGTGCATGTTCATAGGATATTAATGTAATCCCTAGAAAGGTTTTGTACGTTGGGCACCGTAGATTGGTCTTAGTTACGTTATTGGTTTTATAAGGCGGACACATCCTTGATATTGTTGTTAACACTTAAACTAAGTACTAGACCGGGGAGCACCTAAGGCTGCGAGGCGAGGGGTGATGATGGCAGTGGCCTCTTGACTCTCCCCTCCTGACGCCTTCAGACACCCTGAGGTAAATCCAATTACGAAAGCATTAAGGACGTTGCTCCAAGCGCGCCTCTAAGCTTAGGTAGGATGCCCTTGGACGCTTTTTGGCGCCTCTATGTATATTGGGGCCTTCAAACATAAATTTAAACTTATGATGTATATTAGGCTTCTTTAGATGGGCTTATTACTGTTATAAGTAAGTTAAATTGAGAGCCAATTTAGACGAATTAGCTAAAAAACATATATGGCGTTAAACCTAGATATAAATTGGTTGTTGACATTCGACCCTTGATAATGCTTCTTATAATAACTTTAAATTGTTAGTATTTCATATGGCAGGTGGTTTAAAAGGTTCATGGAGTGGTTGCTTTATAAACTGGTTGTTGACTACTACTTTGTTCATCAGTAGAAGCTTCAGAATGTTGTCAGTCTTTTAGTAATGTGTAGTTTCTAATCAACAAAGATAATGTGTTTATCGATGTCCTGTTAAGAACTTTTAGGATGCAGCCTTATTTGCACGTGCAGGTTATTTGCGTATCGCTGATTACGGAGTCAAATAAGCCATTAATGCAAGATGGGGTCTAGGATTGTATACGGGTCTTGATCGTGTTATGGGTCTCTGACGTGAAAGAGGAATTTTCTCATAGAAGTATTCTATTGTGCATGCATGTAGCCCGCGCTAGATTTAGTGTAGTAAGAGTAGTTAAGTTAATGGCCCACCATGATTCTTCTATAAATTGAGCAAGTAGTTTATCTTTCTTTACTTTAAATATTGTACTTGGCATTTGATGAAACAGGAAGAAAATTGATCAGCAAAAGTTTCTCTCTTTATAGTTTCTTGGAGTCTTACCCGCTCAAAGGGTCTTATTCATCTCGCTTCTCATCTAGTTCTTAGGAGATTGACCATCTATAATTGGTCTATATCAATTGGTGCTTTCATTCACTCGGAGCCATTGCCCAAACTATGTTAGTTAGAGAAACGCGATCCACCTCACTAAGAATTCCATCCACGCGAGACTCTGTCTGAAAAATATTTCCACTCAAACTCGTTGCAATCCACTCACTAAATAGCGAAAAACTCCTAGCCAACCAAGCTGCTTCATCCTTACAACTCGAAAATATCGGAAAACAGTTATCTGCCCACTATGAACAAACAACCAACCTTATTGCCACCATCACTCAAACCCTGCAACGAAATAACCAAACGCCACCACCTACAGCCCCACCACCCAACCGTGACCTTCAAATACGTCCACCAAAACTCAACCTTCCTGCATTCGATGGAACAAACCCATTGGATTGGCTATTCCAAGCTGACCAATACTTTTCCTTTTACAACATTACACCACCACAACACCTTGCTATGGTCGCCTTCTACCTAAGCGGAGATGCCCTTAGTTGGTGCACAGAAATAATCTGTACCTACTCTATAAACAAACACACGCCTTTTACTTCACCACTGAGGAGGTCGGCATTGTACACGAGCTCTTGAAACCCGTTGTTTGGCCGTCCTCTAACATAATCACACAAGCTCACTCTATTCTTATGCTCCTAGAAGAACAAACCTCTGACTATCACTCACGTATAACGATGTGTATGTACAAACGGAGGTTTTGATAATGTTTAAGCAAAGGCGTGCTGGTTGGCTTCTCTTGAACAGATGGCTCTGTTGTCAATTGTATTTCTCGATCGGAGCCTCCGTTTAGGATAGAGACCAAATCTCATCAGAAGAAATCTTAATTCTCCGTCCCCCTCAGAGTCCATTACAAAAGCTATTGGCCATCGCTAAAGGATTGAGGACTCAAAAGATCAAATGACCAAGTGTCCGACACATAACAGGTTCAACCCTGTGCTAGCGGCACCATCCCGCTCTTCGAACATTACCACGGCATATAGAAGAAATGATGGCAACTTATTGTATGCATCTCACGCCGCCCCCCCTCATACCTCCGATAGAGAGTATAGATGTGTTCCTCGATTATGGACGACTTGCTGAAACACATTGCCAGAAGGAAGAGAGAAACTCAACTGGCAATGACACCATCCCTAAAAAGGTGATGTCTAATGATTCCACATCTTCTGACTCATCCAACATCGACATCACCAAGACTACTCACCAAGCCATTCCTGTCGCCACCTAGACACAGTCAGCTGCTATCTCGTTACAAAATCTAAGCACCGACAACACCATCATTAAGTTGCTTGACCGGCCCACGATAGAAAATGAGGTTTACAACACTATTCTGTTTTCCCCTCAGGTGTCCGGTTTGCTGCCCCACCCGAGTCCCCAAACATCAGAAATCTGTCGCGAAACTATATAACCATTCTTCCCTCAAAAACCACCATTCATGAGATTATGGGGTTGCACTTTCAATGATGACAGTGACCCTATATTTGGTGCTTGGATGGAACTAATTACTTTGGTGTGGCTAATGCCAACGCACCAAGTAAGTTGTAATGTGTAGTTTCTAATCAATAAAGATAATGTGTTTATCGATGTCCTGTTAAGAACTTTTAGGATGCAGCCTTATTTGCACGTGCAGGTTATTTGGTATGCTGATACGGTCAAAGCCATAATGCAAGATGGGGTCTAGGATTCGTATACGGGTCTGTATATGGGTCTGACGTGAAGAGAATTTCCTATTATACTATTTGCATGCATGTAGCCTTAGTTTTGTTAAGAGTAGTTAAGTTCATGTCCCATGTTCTCCTAAAAATTAGCAAGCACTTTATCTTTCTTTACTTTAAATATTGTACTTGGCATTTGATGAAACAGGAAGAAAATTGATCAGCAAAAGTTTCTCTCTTTATAGTTTCTTGGAGTCTTACCCGCTCAAAGGGTCTTATCCATCTCGCTTCTCATCTAGTTCTTAAGAGATTGACCATCTATAATCGGTCCATATCAATGGTGCTTTCATCGACTTACTCGACACCTCCAACCCGTTACTACTCACGAGATGCCTTGGAAAAAATGGCTGCTTTAGTGGATGAACTAGCTACGATGGTTCACGCCTTCTGCTCGTCCACTGCCGTACTCGAACTCATCTCACCGAAAAACTCCTAGCCAACCAAGCTGCTTCATCCTTACAACTCGAAAATATCGGAAAACAGTTATCTGCCCACTATGAACAAACATCCAACCTTATTGCCACCATCACTCAAACCCTGCAACGAAATAACCAAACGCCACCACCTACAGCCCCACCACCCAACCGTGACCTTCAAATACGTCCACCAAAACTCAACCTTCCTGCATTCGATGGAACAAACCCATTGGATTGGCTATTCCAAGCTGACCAATACTTTTCCTTTTACAACATTACACCACCACAACGCCTTGCTATGGTCGCCTTCTACCTAAGCGGAGATGCCCTTAGTTGGTGCACAGAAATAATCTGTACCTACTCTATAAACAAACACACGCCTTTTACTTCACCACTGAGGAGGTCGGCATTGTACACGAGCTCTTGAAACCCGTTGTTTGGCCGTCCTCTAACATAATCACACAAGCTCACTCTATTCTTATGCTCCTAGAAGAACAAACCTCTGACTATCACTCACGTATAACGATGTGTATGTACAAACGGAGGTTTTGATAATGTTTAAGCAAAGGCGTGCTGGTTGGCTTCTCTTGAACAGATGGCTCTGTTGTCAATTGTATTTCTCGATCGGAGCCTCCGTTTAGGATAGAGACCAAATCTCATCAGAAGAAATCTTAATTCTCCGTCCCCCTCAGAGTCCATTACAAAAGCTATTGGCCATCGCTAAAGGATTTAAACTGATTGAGGACAAATCAAATGACCAAGTGTCGACACCAACAGGTTCAACCTTGCTAGCGGCACCATCCCGCTCTTCCGAAACATTACCCACGGCATATAGAAGAAATGATGGCAACTATTGTTGATCACGCCGCTCAATGGCTTGATATCGTTTCCTCGTTAAATGGCCGACTTGAAACCACATTGCAGAAACTCAACTGGCAAACCACCATCCCTAAAAAGGAGCCTAATGATTCCACCTTTGACACCAACATCGACATCACCGAGACCACAACCACTCATGTCGCCACCGACACATCCTCTCTCGTTACCAAAATCAATAAGCCCGACAACACCATCCTTAAGTTGCTTACCGGCCCCACTGTAGAAAATGAGGTTTACACACAAATTCTGTTTTCCCCGGTGTCCGGTTTGCCTGCCAACCCGAGTCACAAAACATCAAACCTTCGAAACTATATAACCATCTTCCCTCAAACCACCATTCATGAGACTTATGGGGTTACCACTTTCATTGATGACAAGTTACCCATATTTGGTTGCTTGGAACTATTTACTCTTAGTGGCCAATGCCATCCACCAAAGTTTGTTTTTCTTGAACCCGAACTCGACCCTCCTTGGGAGCCACACGAACCGGAACTACGAACCCATGAGTCTTGAGGACAAGACTCGTTTTAAGGCAGGGAGTATTGATACGGTCAAAGCCATAATGCAAGATGGGGTCTAGGATTCGTATATGGGTCTGTATATGGGTCTGACGTGAAGAGAATTTCCTATTATACTATTTGCATGCATGTAGCCTTAGTTTTGTTAAGAGTAGTTAAGTTCATGTCCCATGTTCTCCTAAAAATTAGCAAGTAGTTTATCTTTCTTTACTTTAAATATTGTACTTGGCATTTGATGAAACAGGAAGAAAATTGATCAGCAAAAGTTTCTCTCTTTATAGTTTCTTGGAGTCTTACCCGCTCAAAGGGTCTTATCCATCTCGCTTCTCATCTAGTTCTTAGGAGATTGACCATCTATAATTGGTCTATATCATATGCATCATAAACTGTTGGTTGTATGTGTATGTGGAGGCTTATGGTAAAGACCTGTAAACAATTACTCCGTACTAGTAGTTACTATGAAATTCTATTATGGTTTTATATGTGACTGTTTGTGCTTTATTTTCAGTGTAACTTTTAAAATGCAAGAATGTTTATTAGGTTATGGTTAAATAATGACCAAAGTAGCAAAGATTCTTAAAGTCATGCTTAAAGGTTTCATAGAAACAAAATTATTAGAAAGTTTAGATTACAGCTTACCCCACACCAAAGCCTATAAATAGCATTTTAAAACATTCGTCATCATTTGTCTCAATGTGTGTAACAGTCTCCTCGTTTGCCAACTTTATGTTATAACAATAAAATAAAATAAAAAATTCAAAACGGCTGTGAACTTTAACCTATTTATGACTTTTTTATATAACAAACTGATGCGGATCTTTAACGGCCGAACAACAAACGAATTAAAAGAACAACTGGATCGATAATTCCAATGGGGAACTCGATTGAAGCAAAACTTTTATTATCAAAACTCAAAAGATGTACAAACCAATTTTTTTATCAGTATTTGTTTTGTATTTTTTATTAATTTAATACTTTTGTCTTGTTAAAATTTATATTTTTTGTTCTACACTTTTCGTTTCACAATTTTATAGTAAAAACAAAATTATAAAAAAAACAAAACATTTAAAAGTGTATCACAATCATTTTAGAGGATACTTTCCCTTCTTCAAAAGGGTTCTTCCCCTTTTCTTTTTAATTATTCTTCAAAAAAATTAAAGAAGTTAACTCTCACATTTCCCCCAAAATCCTCCTCCATTGACCGCATTGCGCCACCACCGCAACGCCGCCGAATCACCACCGCATCTCTGTCTGCGGAAGGTACGGTTTTTCTGCATCATCTACTTACTGTAATCTATATCTATACTATATTATAAAGTAAATGACATTTTATTTTTTAAAAGTCTTAACAATTCTGATTTTCAAACTTACTTTTATTGAAGATAAGGATATGCAAGCTTAACCATCTATCGCATTTTAGGGACCATACGGTGACATGTGTCACTTCTTAATTAAAAAACACATTTATTTTTAAGTTAAAATATCTTTTTTATATGATTTAATTTCACCATATTTTGTAAAAATTTTGTGCTCTTTAATTCAACATCCATTTTCATATATTTTTATGAATTTTTAGTTTTTTTCATTTTTAGTGTGGTCAAAACCGCTGCTTTGCGCGGGGTACCATGCTAGTGGTTATTTAACGGCTATTAGCACTTTATATGAGCAAATTATGCGTTGTTGTATCAAAACACTGTTAGGAAAAAATTCGATCGGAATTAAATGTTGATGGATAGGTGCTTAGAATGTTAGAGCTCTCGGTATAGTAACGCCACCACCGGCGTTATGCCTATGTGGCAGCTGCGTTGGTGGCGTTACTACACCCCCACCCAACGTTGGCCAACGACGTTGGGCTCGGCGTCGAGCAACCAACGTGCGTTGGTTTTTATTTTTCTTTTTTTTTCTTTTTTTCTTTTTGACTTGTGGCTTTTATAAGTAAAAAAAAATTAATTTGATAATTGAAAATAGTTTATTTTAAAAATTGAGAAAAAAGAAAAATTAGTGGGGCCCAAAAAGTGGTGTAAATGGTGTTATGATTACCTGGGTTTTTTGGGTGTTGGTGTTATCAAAATGTTTTCCACACGATGATGTGTCAAGTAAATTAGTGGATGTATTTAAGAGAGAGAATTCAAAAGTAAGAGAGAGATTACCACTAAATATGTGACAAATCATTTTGTGAAAAGTTTTGTGTAAATCTTTTTGTGGTTCTAGCATTTCTCTATAGTGTTAAAGCTGATGTGGCGCTGATGTGGCGGTGTTAATGGTGTTACCATACCTTGTGCTCTTATAAATTATGCGGCGTTGTATCAAAATCGTTTGAATGGATTGCCCAATTTTATGACAGCGTCTTTGTCTTCATGACTCTCATAATTTTGTTTCAAAGTTTCCCGATCTTTTTCAAGATTAGAAATTGTCGTTTCATTTTTTGAAATTTGAGTCGTGAGTTTTGAATTTTGATCATTTAAAGCCTTGATATTTTGTTGTTAACATAATCTTGTTCGTTTCATATATGTTCTGATGTTCAAGTTTTCTTATGAAAACAGTTGGTAATGACAATTCTTCCTTCAATATGGTTTATTACTAATGTGTTATCATTTAATAATCTAGTTTTTATTGCGGGAAGTAAATAGATATCTTAAGCTTTGCTAAAGTGGACAAAATCAAAAGGTTCGGTTATGATCGCGATCTTCAAGATTGCAAGGTATGTGAATGTAAGGAGTTGATCTACTCTAAGGAGTAGGCGAAAATTAAATCTTAGATGCTAGATAGTGTGTCAAGAATGCAGGTACTACGAAAACCTTTGTTCGTATTCTGGCTAGTTTACTTGGTCATTGCTACAAACTAGCTATCACTTCTAAACTTGTCATTATACTTGTTTTTCAACTTCTTAAAAAGAAATTAGTGGCGTGTTCCTCACTATTAAGTAAGCTAAATTGACTTGCACAGATCTGTCTTCATTGATAAGGACCATTACAAAAGTAAATTCAACCATCCTATAGGTCGCAAACTTGCCTAATATGTTCGTGAATACGATGATAGTTGCTTATGTTTCCACGTGGATTTCTTCCTGTCCTAATTCACTGTAA
>BQNB010103164.1:2746-24088 GCA_026074375.1 Tanacetum coccineum | reverse complement strand
TCTCAACCACAATCTACTTATGAGGCTGCTTCTACACTTACTAAATTTGAGTTAAAGAAGATTCTTCTCGACAAGATGGATAAAAGTGAGTCATATCAGCTCCTGAACACCGAGATTGCTATGATGGTTTGAAAAAATCTTATGCTCTCGACAAAGATTTATTTTATTCTTATGATGAATATTCATTGAAACGAAGCCGCAAAGACAAAGATAAAGACCCTTCCGCTGGATTAGACCGAGGGTTAAAGAAGAAAAAGACAAGCAAAGATGTTGAACCAACCACTGGTCTAAAAAAGAAATATTCTGCGTCCAGCTCCTCCAAAGGCACCAAGACTCAACCGAAATCTACTGGAAAGTCTGTTTAATCAGAGGAACCAGTGTTCGAGGTTACATATTCAGACATGCCACAAGATCAGGCAGGGAATCTGGGTGATAATGAAGATAAACCAAGGAATGAGACTGCCTCTAGACGTGATTGGTTCAAGAAACCTACACCACCTCAAGAACCCACTGACCCTGACTGGAATATTAGCAAGACTACTTAGGAAGAACCAACCAAAAATTGGCTAATGACTCTAGCAGCTTCCACTTCTACTGATAAATCGTTGAAGGACTTTGATGAATTGATGAGTACTCTAATAGACTTCTCTTCATACGTCTTGAATGGCCTGAAAATTGAGAATTTAACTCAAGAAGTCTTGCTAGGACCAACATTCAGACTATTCAAAGGCACCCGCTCTAATTATGCTGAATTAAAATATGACTTTAAAGAATGCTATAAGGCTCTTTCAGAAAAGCTTGATTGGGAAAATACTGAAGGCGGTGACTATCCTTTTGATCTTTCCAAACCCTTTCCTTTGATCACGCGTGGAAAACGTCAAAGAGTACCATTTGAATTCTTCATCAACAATGATCTCAAATATCTATAAGGAGGAATTTCAACTATGACATACACGACGTCTACTACCAAGACAAAGGCCGCTAAGTATGATCTACCAGGCATTAAAGACAAGGTTCCAAACATATGGAGTCCTTGTTAAGGTTGCAGTAAAAAAAGTATGCGTTATGGTTATTTCACATCGGAGAAACAATGTAAGTCCATCTATGCTTTTGCCACAGTCATGCAATCAAGAGGATATTTATTCGCCAAGCGAATTCTTGCAGTCACATCATGCCTCGGTAATGAGGAATACATGGATAAACGGGGTACTTATAAGTAGAATTGTAGTGAGACGAGCTGATAGACCAACTATACAGAATCAAGTGAATGGGACATTTCTGGCGACTTTCGGATCAATGATATCGAGGATATGTTAATTCTTGTGGTTCAGAATCGGCTCACAAATCTATCAGGGGATGACGTTGCTGACTTCACAATAGCACTAAGGATGTTCACCAGAAGTCTGGTTATTCAAAAGTGAGTCAAAGATCTTCAACTTAGAGTTGAAAGTTATCAAAAGAAGATCAACATCACCAAGCCTGATACTACAAGACCTGATTTTAGAAAAAGTCACTCATACAGTCCATACAAAGACCCTCAAGGATTCATCTATGTCGATGACATCGGGAGGAACAGGCTGATGCACTCCGACGAACTGTACAAGTTCAGTGATGGCACGTTAACCAGACTTCTTTCTTCGCTCGAAGACATTACCAAGAATATCAACATGACATACTTGCCGAAGAGAAGATGGAGCACATTGGAAACGAAAAGATCTCATTTCATGATCAAAGGTGGGGGGGACATCAATAAAATGCAAAAAGAAGGAGGAATGATGGGACTTGGAGAAATTTTGTTAGTGGTAGACTCTAACGCACTGACCTCAGAATTGCTGCAAAGAACATCTGACTTCGTCAGAAAAAAAAAAAGGGGGGGAAAAAAAAAAGGAGGGGAAAAAAGGAAAAAAAAAAAAAAAGGGGGGGGGGGGGGGGGGGGGGGGGGGGGGGGGGGGGGGGGGGGGGGGGGGGGGGTGTAAAAAAAATGTTTGAGAGATATTTTTTGGGGGGTTTTTTGGGTTGGGGTTTTAATGGGGTGGATTGATATTTGGGCTGGGAGTTGTTATGTTTAGGGGGTTGGGGTTTGTTGGTGGGGTTAGTTGGGGTATTGTTGGGGGATAGTGGTTTTTTTTGGATTGTGGGAGTGTTTTGGATATTTGGGGGGGAATTTGGTTTGTTTAGATGATTGATGTTTGGAAAGATGTTAGGGTGGGGTGATTTAAAATGTTACTTAAGGGATTATGTAAATATTTTGTACATGAAAGTTTAAATCAATTGATTTCCAAAATATCAAAAGATTTAACATTTTGGATAAGGGAAAAAATGTGATTAAACTGAACTGAATCTTAAATTGTTATTATCATTTGATCATAATAAATTAAGACTCAATGCACTCCCAACAACATAAACATGTACTACGTTTACGGTGCACATGTTAAGGGGGATCTTTTAGTGATGATGAAAACTCTCAAAGTGTAAATCTTTTAATATTTATATTAAACACTTAGATTGAACTTTTCAATGAGTTTGGTTTTGATTGTGATGGAATACACTAAAAGACCGACCATGTACTTAAATTTATGGAGTTATAAGGTGGTTAGGCATAGGTATATCAAAACCCATGAACCCAGACCAGAACCGAGTGATCTACCCATGGGGGAGGGGGGGATATCCACAATAGTGTAGAAGTCCTTAGGAATGATACTAAATGGAGAAAATGTGAGAATCAGTGAATAATGTCGACTGAGAAGGAGCTAACACTAGATCAAACCCAACAAAGGTGTAAGTTATGAAGCCGGAAAGCAAGAAGGTGTTAAAGAATAAAAAGAAATGTAAGGATAAAGGGTGGAAAGAAAGAAGCCCTCCATACACTTAGGCAGAAACCGGGCCAATACATAATCTGTCGGAAACACTAAGGTGTTGTCTGACATTGAAGATAGTCATGGACCCGGTGACGCTTTGCACAACCCTCCCCCCTAGCCACTCAAGGTCTCTCAATAGACTCTTGTTTCATTTCTCTCAGAGATTACACGCATTTCTATCGACTTTCGTCACTCTGAGTTGGTAGATTTGAAAAGGTGGCAAGTCTGGCTCCAGCCTCCGATCACTAACTACAAAGTGCACTATTGAGTCAAGAGCCAAAAGAGATCAACAATAACGCTCATTAGGATACTTGTCAAATCATGACATTGCTATCACACAATGTGAATAACATGTTAACATATTAAGAGTCCTATGTAATATCCGGCGTGATTATTGCCATAACATCCGAGTGACTTCAATCACAGTGAAGAGTGGAAAAATCATCTAGCGCCAACATCAAACAATCCTTCATGGTAGGTACTTGTGCGATTCTGTAATGAACAAACTTGTGACAACTGGAAAAAATGTGATGGTGAGGATTACCTAAAAGAATCAACTTGTTTTCATGTGTTAAGAGATTGACGATTGATGAGGAATTTTGAAATGATTAACACTCTCGATGTGTCACAAAACCACTTTTACAAGTGACACGTCGATTGATTTTTCAATCAAATTTTATTTTCAATTGGTGAGATAGTAACTCGCTGGTTCACTCTTATCGTGCTGTTTGCTTTGAGACGTTTCGATAATGAGAGAACAGCAGATTATTGATGAAAGCAGATACTTATGTTTTAGAAAGATACTATACTACAAGCTGGAAATCTGTCAAGGAATTCTTCTTAAATTGATCAACTGATCAACAGTCTATCCACCACGGCATCGAGAGGTACTCCAACCAACCACGGGTGAATGACAAAGCCATATTCGTCCCCCCGCTTTATTGCTAACTGTTTTATTTCAGGAATATTTAAAGATGGTGATGGAGGTACCTGATTCCAGCTGACTCACAAGATTCATAGCCACATGCTCATACCCGACTGACAAATATAAAGACATCATGAAAGCTCAAGTACATGTTTTAAGACTTCCGCTACTCTGATATCATACGTCCTTCTTGAAGCGACAAAGTGTTAAAGTTAAAGAAATTCAAGAAAGATGCATTATTAAAGCTTTTCAAGATTAATCAAATCAAGAAAGGTATGAGCATGTCGGTCCAGAAGTCACAAGTTTACGAGATGGAAAAGTTTACAAGATGGCGAAACGAAGATTAATCTTGGTTGATGAATTTCAAGAAGCTCAATGATTCACATTCATGTCAAACTATAGAAATAAAGCCTCAAATCCATAAGTCAATAGATCAATACACCTCAAATCACAAGTAAATGATTGAAGTTAATGACTACGAGCTCAAGACCGAAGTGAAAGCATAGTATGCTAGGTTTGAATTTTTTAAAATTAGAGTGGCCTCCCTTAGGGGAGAGATTGTTAGAAATACAGAAAAGTATCAGTCACTTCCAATATATGTAGTCATAGCTCGTAGCAACTAGTAATATTATGTGAGTAAGCTAATCGGGCTAAAGTTACAATGTAAGCCCATAATATAAGCCCATGGCCAGTTAGCTACGGATATATAAGCCCTCTCCACATATGGAGAGGATGTTGGTTGTTCATTTGTTACATTTCACCTAAGCTAATATTTCCATTTTCTTTCTCTCTCTAAGTGTTCATCTAACCACCTCTTTCTCTCTCTAAAACTCTAAGTGAATCATTCCATACTTGTGTTAAGATTATTCTACAAAAGTCAAGAACACATATGGTATAAAGTAATTAATATAAGATCAAGAATCGTATACCTTTTAAGCAAATTAAGCAAACGAACGATGAATCTTGAAAACACGCATATGTGTTAAACTAACAAATGCGCGAAACCACTTAGATTCAAATTATGAATCCTCTATGCGATACACACACAATACGTTCTTAGCAAACAATTAAGTATGCTAGTACTAGTAGTGATAAGCAACAAACCACCATGAATCTTGAAGCAAACAAGTCGCAAAACCCTTTGAGGTTATTTGTAGTCGATCGCAAGGAAGAACACAAACCGAAACCTTTTTGTGGGTTTAAATCGATCGGTACACAAGAAGGGAGGAGATAAATAGTTTTAGGGATTTAGGTTTTGTAGCAATCTCAAATAATGAACTTAAATTCATTATATAGGCATTGGATTACTTGACTTGCAAGCCAAGCAATCCCAATCCCTCTTGGATTGTCTAACCAATCGGCACAAAGGGCAAGGGGTGTTCTCGAAACTTTCCTTTCCTTTATTTTACATATAGATCCATCTAGTTAACGTTTAACGATCGTTTATGAAATCCTGTTAAGTAACTAATTAATTAACGCTCATTATAGCTTGTCACTAATTAATATATTACAAATAATATATTAATATATAATTTTTTTTACGTATTAACGTGTGCATACCCTTCTAGGAGCTCACGTAATTCCCGAACATGTATTCTTATGATATAGTGGACAAATTCCAACAGCTCCTACTTGGACATGTCTCAAATAATATAATAACATTGGTAAGCGTCTATCAACACGTCAATGTTCCCAGAAATACCTGAGTATAGTTTCGTAAAGTCATAGTTAAATGATTTAAGCAATTACCATCCCTTTGTTTCTGATACTGTCTTAAAAATGGATATGGATCCAAGTCATTCTATTATTTAACGATTTTGTTTCTCGTTTATGTGATTAATCAAGATTACCAAGATTTAGCGAGACACTTCTTGATAAATTTTGGGTGCGGCCACACATACATCTGATAATCCTACGAGGGGCCCAGTGGAATCATTTTTCAATAGCTAGTTGAAGGAACAAATTCTATATTGAATACACGTGTCAGTCATATGCTTCACAATCACTTCTAAAAATAGCCCTTATTAGCACAATATCTTTTTTAGGATGATTAAACCATAACAAGAAATTTTATCCACATAAACAAGCCCTACTTGCATCTCGAGTCTAAGGATTAGTAACGAAAATCACTTACAAGATTCACTTAATGATGCCGATCCATAAAGTGATAATCTTGTTAGTTGGAGAAGTCTAATATGCAATCTTGTGATTATGTGAGTTTGGCGGACACATCCTTTAATATTCCAAGAATATTACCAATCACTCAAATATGGCTTAATTCAACAATATTCCATATTTGTGACGACAATGGCCTAATTTAGAGAATAATAAAATTATTCATGGATTTAAACATGCAAATATAGGATACAATTAATATTAAATGAAAACAAACATACCAAGTACTTTAATCCATTATAAAATAAAATTTGTCTAATATCCCTTATCCAAATACTAAGACACGGATCTACATGAAATTACTAACTAAGTGAAGTCCAATGCTCCTAGCATGTGAGTAAGATTTCCTTTGGTAAAAGCTCTACGTAAATGGATCATCTGATTTGTTATCTGTGCGAACCTTAAGAAGATTAATTTTGCCCAATTTGATACACTCGCGAACATAATGGTAGTATCTGGCGCCTTTCTGAACTCCTGGTTTCGTTGGTTATAAGAAGATGCAGTAGAATTGTTCGCCAAAATATCTTAATATGTTCGTATTATTTGAAGGTAAAAAGCCAAGCCCAAAATAAAATTTCCTAATCAAACAACTTCCATTGCAGCCTGTCTAAGCAAATTTAGTATTCAGCTATGTGCGTACTTGCAGTAGTACTTTCCCCCCCCCCCCCCCCCCCCCTTAAGAATCTTTTTCCGAAGTCTACGCGCTCCATTCAAAACAAAGACGTATCCTGTCTGAGATTTTTTGTGATCTCTATCGGTCTCAAAGCCAGCGTCTCAATAGCAAGTAACTCTCAGTTCCGCTTTAAGATTCCCACCATAAACCAAGAACAAATCCTTAGTATTTCTTATATACTTAAGAATATTTTTCACAGCAGTCCAATGGTCTTTACCAGGATTCTGTTTATAAAAAAACGTATTGTAATGTTCTTAAACGAAATCCACATCATGTCTAGTGCATCCAAACCGCATACATTATCTCCTACAGCGGGGCATAAGGAACATTTTGCATACGCAACACCACTTCAATGTGTAGAATACACCTTGTTTTTTATTAAGAAGATTCTTTCATGCAATAGGGATATTGCCATGCTTGGAATTATCCATTCTAAATCTTTTCAAGATTCTATCCATGTAAGCACTTTGCCTTAGTCCAATACCGCTTAGATCTATCTCGATAGATCTTGATTCCAAGAATAAATGCCGTGCTTCCCTACAAATCTTACATGGCAACACACTTTCAAAGATATGATTTTACATCTGAAAACATTTGGAATGTGATTTCACATGATAAATATTCATCAACATATAAGATAGGAATATGACAGTTCCTCCACTAGCCTATTGATATACACATGAGCGTCATTAAGATTTAGAGTAAAACGAAACCTTTTTTTGAGTTCCTCATCAAATCTTTTATTCCAATCTTCTTGATGCTTGGATATAAGTCCATAAATGGATCCTTTGAATCTGCATACTTCCTAGTGATTTAGGATAAATAAAAACATCAAGTAGTATCATATAGATATCTACATTAATATGCAATTAAGAAGGCAGTCTTGACTCCATATTCAACTCTCATAGTGTCATAGAGTAGCCCATATCTCATAATCATAAAATGCCACTATAGATATGAGAATTCTAATAGCTCTAATATCAGCGACGGGTGAGAACGTTTCTTCATAATCAACCCCGTAGAGTTGAGTATAACCCTTTCCTACAAGACGAGCTTTATAGGTGTGTACAATACCATCCATGTCAGTCTTTCTCTTAAAAATACACTTACTCCCAATAGTCTTACAATTAGAAGGAAGATCGACCAAGACCCATACCATATTGTCTATCATGGATTGTATAGCATCGATCCACTTATTAGATTCTGAATCTAACATTGCAGATTTATAGCTAGTGGGTTAATTAAGATCCCCTAGACTATGCTCCTTCGCCTCTACATTTAGACATAAACGATTTGGAGCTCGATGTGTCTTTTCAGACCTACAAACCGGAATCACTTCCTCTTAAGGTGGTTCAAAACCTTCAACCTCTATAGGAATTTCGCTAGTGATTTTAGAAGGTGATGTATCTTCATCTTGAATTTCTTCAAGATCTATGGTCCTCCCACTGACTTCTTGAGTTATGAGATTTTTCTCAAAGAACTCAACATACCCCGCAACAACTATTTTGTTTTTAGGTGGAAAATAAAAATAGTAACCCATCGTTTCCTTTGGGTATCCTATAAAGATACACTTAACAGATCTTTGTTGGAGTTTGTCAGGCGTATCCCGCTTCACAAGCGCTTCACATCCCAGACCTTTAAGTAAGACAGATTAGGAACTTTTCCATACCATAATTCATATGGAGTCTTATCAACCTTATTGGTTGGAACAATATTGAGAATGCGTGTTGCAGACTCTAGAGCATAATCCTAAAAGGATAACGGCAGAGTTGTGAGATTCATCATAGATCGAACCATGTCTAACAAAGTACGATTTCTCCTTTCAAACACGCCATTGTGTTGTGGTGTGTATGGAGGAGTAAGCTGTTGGACAATTCCACAAGCTTTAAGATAATCTTTAAACTCTTAGCTTATGTATTCGCCACCTCGATCTTATCGAAGAGCCTTGATTGTCTTTCCGAGTTGATTTTCCACTTTAATTTTAAACACCTTGAATGTTTCAAAGACTTCATGTTTATGTTTAAGAAGATAAACATAACCATAACGACTATAATCATCCGTGAATGTAATGAAGTAGCTAGCACCTTGTCTTGACACATGTCTAAGTGGACCGCACACATCATTATGTATTATTCCAAGAAGATCAGTCGCCCTTTCGGGATGATGTGTAAACGATTTCCTTGTCATCTTACCCGATAAACAAGATTAAATTGATCAAAAATGACTCATCATTGTTGATTTTAAAAGCCCTTCCTTGTTGCAGCTTTTCAATTTGTTTCTTACTTATATGAGCAGATGGCTTGTCCAAAGATAAGTAGAGTCCAAAATATGTTTGGCCCTTTTAGTGCTAACATATAATTGAATTAACATTTGGTACAAGATCATCATATCAATTTCATATATACATTATAGGAATAGCATTTAAAATAAAACACATTGTTTCTTAGAAGCTTGAAATTCAAAAATCCGTAAAAACACTGGGACAAAATCTATTGTCTACCAACGGGGAACTGACACAAACTCCTTAGTTATTGGAAGGGGCTTAATCGGGACAATTGTCTAAAAACAAATCCACAATGCCATTAGGCAATAAACTAAGTCATAACTTCTAATAGCTTCTACTTGTGCACGAACACCATTGCCCACGTACAAATAGAGTGCTCCTTGTTTCAGTTTCCCTGCTTCTCTAAATTCTTGTTTTGTAATACAAATGTAAGTACCACAACCAGTGTCATACACCTAGGATTTATTAAGGAAAGCAAATAATTCTATTATGAAGATACCTGAATAACTGGCAGATCTAACTTGCTTCTTTTTCTTCAACAACTTAGCAAGATAAATAGGACAGTTCCTCTTCTAATGACCCACCTCCTTGCAGTGGTGGCAAGTGTTATCCTTAGTTGGGTGCTCTTTAGCAAAAGGCTTAGGGTTTTCAGGTTTAGGGATATAAACTTGTTTATCATTTCACTTGCCATTAGTTTTACCCTTGCCTTTAGCTTTAAGCGATTTCTTTTTAGCCCCCTTTTTTTTTTTGGAATTTTTTTATCACCTTTAATCATTATTATTGTGGGGTTTCAGCCTTTTACGGTAACCCTTTTCTTTACTCAATGAGCATAAACATGTAGTTCACATAATCGTTTTCTACATCATGTTATGCATATTGTAAAATTTCTCACAAATATCACAAAATCTTTGTAAGGCTATTTATATAATGACCAACTATTAGTCTTGTGGTAGCATTTAAGCAAGACGTTCAGTTGATCTTACATATCCTTTCATTCTGTATGACCATATGCAGCAACTGGTTACACTCCTCTTATTTGCAAGCATGGAAAAGTTTAGATTTGTTTAAACCTTTCGCCATTCTAGCTTGTTATTCAAAATAGCCTTTAAGCTCTTTTATCATCCATATGGTGGAAGTTTTCAAATGTCTATGAAAGCTCAGGAGTCATACTACCAAGGATCTAGACAAGCAACCTCATTTTATGATCATATAACTGCATTTCCCATCTGTGACAAACACTTGTGCCTCAAAATTTGCAGCAGGAGCCGCGGGTAGGGATGGCAACGGGTTGGGTTCGGGGCGGGTTTTAGTGTACCCGTATCTGCACTTGTTTATAATATCCACATCTGTACCCGCCTCATTAACCGCTGGGTACCCGGTCAATATTTATCCAATTGGTTTTTCGGGGTTTCCCACGGGGTAACGGGTATTCCCCCTTTAGCATTAAGCGATTTTTTATTGACTTTCTAGATTCTACCACCTTGAATCGCCATTACTTGTGGTGTAGCAGCCTTTTTAGGTAAACCTTTCTTATACTCAATAAGCAGAGCATGTAGTTAGCCAATTATCTTCCTCATGTTATGCTTATTGTAGTGAGGCTATTCAAGATTAAACCAACACTAAGCTCTCGTGGGAGCACATAACCAAGACGTTCTAGTTCTACATAATTCTTCATCTAATGACATATGGGCCAACTCGTTTTCCCTCATCCTGTTTGCACACATGGAAAGTTTGAATCAGGTCAAACCACTCTACTCCAGCTTGTTTCTTAAACATGAATTTAAGCTCCTGAAGCATTTCATAACGTGAGGAATTTTCAAATCATCTTTAAAGTTCAGGAGTCATACTTCCGAGCATAAGACAAGTCACCCTATTATGAATCATATACCGCATTCCACTGCGCAAGTACTCAGAATCGGTAAGTAAAGCAGGGGAAATAGGCTATTCAATGACAAACAATTTAGTTTTAACTCTCAAGACCATCTTAAGTTGACAAAACCAGTCATTGAAATTATTTCCAAAAATTTCAAACATCGACCTGAAAGCCGAATGGTTTATGTTTTAGACACGTAGTGCCATTTACAAAACATAGTAAAGTTCAAGAATTAGTATTTTCGATAATACTCCTTGAAGAAAATTAACTACCCATGTTTAATCAATTAAACAATTAATTTTCTACATGCTAGGATCCTACTTGACGTACCACCACCACATCAGTTGATCTGCTAGTGATGGTGTACTCAAAAGGTAAATGACGATCAATAATTGCCACCGGTACAATTCCTAGAACCATATAGGACTTACTTTATTACAATAATATTCTAGTAAACATGTTTTATCCCATATATGCCTCGATTTAAGGTCTCACCAATAAATCGATTAAGTCGTCCAATCAAAAACTGTGATTGTGTAACACTAACGTCTTACGAAAAAGTGTACAATCACCTTGGGATTACGATCTACATACGTCTCACACATAGTAAAAAGCATTTACAAGTGTTTTTACAAATTGGATGGCAACAACTTATTTAAAAAAGGGTATATTATTTGTCATGACAAATATATACGAAGAAGCATGCATACATCTTCGTATCATAGATTTTAATAAAAACTTTACTCAATTAAGTTATTTATTATGGTATCACATATTTTCTATACATCTAATGTATAAATAGTGTTACCTTTTTAAAATTGATGATTCAACGTGTTTCTAAATATAAAGAATTATGTTTTATCGGGGGAAAAGATTAAACAACGGTCAAAAACATGTACAAAGAGGCATGCAAAACAAACTTTGCAGCACTAAATTTTAAAAAACTTTAATAATGACATTGTAGTGACATGCCATGGTTTACGGTAACTCTAATCGAACACACAAAGAAGCGGAGAATCAGGTCAGCGTGAAGCGTATTAAAAACCTGAAATCTTTAGGAAAATCCTCCTTTAACTTCTTTTTTAGTTTGTTCTAGTGGATGAACCGCACTTCCCATGAGTCCATAGCGTCCAGTTTTAACCACTCAAAATAAAACTTTAATTTGAAAAACACATTATAAACTATAAATAGTCCATAATAAATCTGATTTCATAATACTTATTTATTTTTGAAAAACCCTTTTATTCTCTCACAAGTCCAATACTTAAAATAAAAATAATATAAACATAAAACTAATTCATATAACAATTATTCAAATAATAACACTTAACAATTAAGCCATGCAAATATTCATAATGATCCTAATTATCTAATAATAAAAACATGTATGTATCCATATAAGGCTCATTCTTCCTATAAACTCCGGCCACATCCATTGATATAATCGATTGCGTAAGCCTTATACAAATACATACCACATAGCACATAAATTAACTTTTAGGCCCCATTAAGACATTTCCAAGGTCTTCCCTAGCTTTTAAAGTCGTGGTCGAAACTACATAAATTTAATGTGTATGTTTAAGTCTTGATCATCATATTTGCATAAAACTTTTAACAATTAACAAGATTCATATCATATATCGCTCCATGATAAATTGCATGTATGTATCATGGATGCCGTATTAATAATTAATTTTAATCATAAAACCCGATCAATTAACAATTTAAACACATCAAGTTTTATCATAAAATTGCATACAACCTAGAATTCGTCTAATTAATTTTATAACCAATTAAAATTGAATCTTGATGCATAAAGATCGAATCTTGATGCATAAAACGCCCAAAAGGCTTAAAAAATTAATCAAGAACCCTAATTTTTTTGTCCAATTTTATTCTTGTAATTACAAATTCATATACGATGGCTCTAATACCACTGTTGGGTTTTGAAAACTATAAACCATTTAAATATCACGACTACGCAGCTGAAAAATCAAACACGTATAGAACTTATAATTAACAAAGGATTGAAGATGTGTACCTTTTAGCAATTACCAAAACCACCGTCTTCAATATACGCGTATGTATAACACCAAGCGAAACCACTAAGGATCAAAACAATAATCCCTCTAAGTTTACATACACAATACATTCTTAGCAAACAACGTGTATGTTAGTACTAGTAGTGTTTTAACCAAATGATAACCTTCGTCTTTGATTCAATCAACACACGAGCAAAACCTCCACGTATGTGGTATAAAACCACAAAACCGAAACCCTAAAGGGTTGTATGTACGATCGTACAACAGGAGGAGGAAAATCGAATCCCTCAAATGGTTTTGAGGTTCGGCCGATCAAGAGAGAGCAAGGGAGATTGTTAGGGTTTTTAGGTTTCAAGTTATGAGCTAATGAAAGCCCCTAAACCCCTATTTATACACCCCTTGACTTGGCAAGCAAGCAAGCTCTCCCACCTCCATAAGGAGTGGAGGTTCGGTCAACTATAAGGAAAGAGGGGGAAACCGAAACTTTCTTTTTTCTCGGTTTTACATATTAGTCCTTTAACTATTAACGACTAATATTTATTCTCGTTAAACTTTTAACGATCGTTTGTTAAATTGTTAATACAAATAATGTCTAAAAACGTTATTTATATTTTTCGACCTCTCGTTGTTTTGATAATAACAAAATGTGAAAATGTTTACGATAAAATTAAACATTTATAAATTACTAATAGTAAAATTCTATTTCTAAGATTAATCACTTAAGGTATGGATAAACAAATCATTAAACATGATTAGTGATCAAGAAAATACTTTTTCTTAAACCTTACATTTCTACAAAAGTGTTTTTACAAAAATATAAACACAAAATATTTATTCATAAAAGAAATGTTTTATAAAAATATTAAATTTGAAATCAGATTTTCCCCCCAAAATGGAAGGTTCCAAAACAGATAACACCTTCCCCACTAACAGACAAAACGAGGAGTGTAGTCTACGGCGACCCCCTTATAGGCCTGGCGGCCCCCTTATATATTAAGGACCGCCGGGACCGCCGCCAGCATAACTATCTTGATGTCTTGGTTTGGTTATTTCTTTCCTTATCTCTTTACATTATTATTGTTTAATTATCGTGTTTTAGTTTTAGATGTTATTGTTTGTTCATTTTGTGATTTGATTGAAATATAATCGGATCTATAGATTTTTGAAGTAAACTTTGAAACGTAAAAACAAACGTTGTAAACTATTAAACCCCCCCCCACCTCTCTAGTTTCCACAATTGGTATCAGAGCAAGGTCACTCAAGATTTTTAGAATATATTGTATTTTAAAGCTTGGATCGATCTATGGATTCTGACAAATATCTAGAATGGAAATCTATGCAAAGATCACCACTCTTTGAAGCGATGAGTTTTATTTATTGGAAAGATAAATTCGAGATTTATGTTAAATCAAAAGATCTAGATCTTTGGTTGTCTTTACCAATGGTGATTTTCAGCTTTATTTACAAAAATCGAAAACCATTATTATATTAGTTATCCCTTTGAAAAACAAACCGATGATCTCAAAAAGAAACTTGCGAATATATGAAGCAAAAAATGGTTATTTACCTGCTTTGCCAAGAAAAAGAATATGAAAGAATTTCTTGTGAACTCGGCAAAAGTTATTTGGAATAACTTTGTTAATCACCCATCAAGGATAGCCAGTCAAAAGTATAATAAGATTGACCTGTTGGTTCAACAATTATGAACAATTTGTCATTTTCCGAAGACGATTCTTAGATAGTGATTATGCTTGATTTAATACTATTTTTACTAGTCTAAATGCCCTTGATGAAGGTTAATTCTAGTAAGAACTACGTGTAAGGAAGTTTACTTAGAGCTCTACATCCTATATGGAGAGCAAAGGTCCGTCGATTGAAGAGTCCGAAGAATTAACACACTATTCTTATGAGCTCAAATGAAACCTCAATGTCCATGAGATGATCATCGAGAATATTCCGAAATAGTCAAAGCAAAAGTTGAAAGGAAATCTCTTGCTTTAAAGGCTAAGAAAGAATCTAGTGATGAAGATTGTTCGACATCCGGTAGTGAAGACGAAGAGTACGCCATAGCGGTAAGAGACTTCAAGAAGTTCTTTAAGAGAAGAGGTAAATTCGTAAGACAACTTCGAAACAACAAAAAGACCTTTCAAAGAAGCCGAGACGACAAAAACGGCAAAAGTAAAAGGAAGTGATTTAGATGCGGAGATCCAAATCATCTTATTAGAGAATTTCCAAAGCCACCGAGAGACAAAAACCAAAGAGAATTTGTTAGAGGTTCTTAGAGCGATAGCGGTAAAGAAGATGATGAAAAGGTCAAAGATGAAATGTGTCTTGTAGCTCACGCATCAAGTGAGGTATTTTCCGAATCATCTTACTTTAGTGATGAAAACTCATCAATTGATGATTTAGCTTTAGACAACGAATATGATAAGTTATGCAAAATGAGTCTAAAGATATTCACCTAATAACAAAATGTTAGAAGCTACTAAAAATAGTTCTAGAATATTTTGATTTGAGAATTAAAAGATAAATTGTCCACACTCGAGAAAAATAAGGGAGTTGATCTCGATTGTGCAAAGTGTCATGTACTTAAAATTAAGAATGAAAAACTCAAAGATGAATCTACTAGATTAAACAAATTTGAAAAGAGTACACATTGCTTAAATGAAATGATAAATAATCAAAAACCCTCCGGTGATAAATTAGGTTTAGGGTTTAATTCATTTGAAGCATCATCTAGTGGAACTAAGGAAATAAAATTTGTAAAAGCTCAGAAAAAGGCGTCTCCTGATGGAGGTCCCATAAATATGGGCGGCCCCCTTAATGTTCAGGCGGCCCCCAAAATAAATATGGGACCGCCACCAGCAACGCCTGGATCTGAGAAAATTGTGTCTTTTCAAAAATCTATTTTAGGTCCTAGACCAAAACACATAATTGTAAACAAAGTCAAAATTCCTGTTGCTAGTGACAATGAAGTTAAACAATTCTATAAGCCATTATCTAAACCCGAAGTTGGATTTTCAAAACTCAATTTTAGATCAAAAAACCCTCCTAGAAGAGTCAATAATAATTATTCTCGTCCAAAAACACCACAACCAAAAGACACGTTGTTCCACAAAATCCAACCTAATGGCTTTCCGTAATTGGAACAACTTTTCCACGTCAAGGTACATGCCATTGGAAATAATATTGTCTTCCATTTATCACATCCCAACCAGATTGCGTCAAGTGCAAGGATGTTTGGGCACTAACAACTTTGAAACCCATGAGATATTGGGGACAATTGTTTGAGTTATTGTCTTAAAGAAATAGTTTGCCTTGGAGTCGACTTGGAAGCCGACGAATGGATCATGGGATGCGAATGGCTCTAAGTCATATGACGGGTACCGAAAAACTCTTCTCTTACTTACAAGGCATATAATGGTGGTAATGCATTTTTGGTTGTAATCTTCGCGGTACATCTTGGCAAAGGTTATGATTTCTAATGACTCTCTTAAAATAGATAATGTAGAACATGTTGATAACTTAGGATTTAATTTGCTAAGTATAGGACAAATATATAACAATAAGTGTAGAGTAACTTTTTCTGAACATGATAGTGAAATCACTAAGGATTGTAAAGTCATAGGTAGAGGTATTAGAAAGAAAGGCTTATATGTGATGAAATTAGGAAATAAGCCAAAGGATCAAATTTGTCTAACAACGATTGATGAAAATTTCACCTTGTGGCATAGGAGATTAGGACACGTAAATATGCGTCTCATTCAATCGTTGGCCTTTAAGGAATTAGTTAGAAACTTACCTAAGCTTAAGTTTGATCAACATTATTGTGATGCTTGCAAAATTAGAAAACAAGCTCACGCCAGTCACAAAGCTAAGAATGTAGCCTCAACGACTAGATGCTTAGAACTTCTCCATATGAATCTCTTCGGTCCATCCGCCGTACGAAGTTACGGAGGAAACCGTTACACCCTAGTCATAGTAGATGACATACTCTGTTTAACTTGGACTAGATTTCTTAAGGATAAAACCGAAGCTTTAGATCAATTCGAAATATTTAGTAGGAAAATCCAAAACCAATTAGGTTGTTCAATAGTGTCAATTAGAACCGACCACGGTAGAGAATTTGATAATGAGGTGCAATTTGGAGAGTTTTGCAATACCAACGGTATTACACATAACTTCTCGGCTCCACGCACTCCTCAATCAAATGGCGTGGTCGAAAGGAAAAATAGGACACTTCAAGAAATGAGTAGGACTATGTTGAATGAGCAATCGTTACCACAAAAGTTTTGGTGTAACGCCGTAGATACTTCAACATACATTCTCAACCGAATTCTCATTAGAGCCATTCTAGGAAAAACACCTTATGAACTCTTAAGAGGTAGAAAACCTACACTATATTATTTTAGAGTGTTTGGAAGCAAATGCTTCATTTTGAACACAAAAGACTACCTTACCAAGTTTGACCCAAAGTCATACGAAGGTGTCTTTTTAGGTTATTCTCAAAATAGTAAAGCCTATATCATCCTAAACAAACACACTAGGAAAGTCGAAGAATCACTAAACGTGACATTTGATGAAACTCCTCCACCCTCTAAGACATCACCCTTGGTGGATGATGACTTAGATGAAGAAGAAGCAATTAAGGTCACCGAAAGGAAAAACCTAGAAAACGACATTATGGATGAAACTTTAGAGGTTGATGAAATAATCAACATTAAGGAATCTAGGAACCACCCATTAGAAAATGTCATAGGAAACCTTAACCAAAGAACCCTTCAGATTCACAAAAGCCCAAAAACGGTAACTTTTTTTGTTTTATATCAACTATAGAACCTAAGAATGTGAATGAAGCATTAGGAGATGAAAGTTGGATAGTCGCCATGCAAGAAGAATTAAATCAATTTGTTGCTAACGACGTTTGGGAGTTAGTTCCTCAACCTAGGAATATGAAAATCATAGGAACTAAGTGGGTATTTAGAAATAAGTTAGACGAGAACGGTATTGTTTCTCGAAATAAGGCTAGGTTAGTTGCTCAAGGCTACAACCAACAAGAGGGCATCGATTATGATGAAACTTATGCCCCGGTTGCTAGACTTGAGTCCATTAGAATATTATTAGCTTATGCTTGTGCCTTAGATTTTAAACTATTCCAAATGGATGTAAAAAGTGCATTCCTAAATGGTTTTATCAATGAGGAGGTATACGTGGCACAACCTCCAGGATTCATTGATTTCAAAAAACCGGATCATGTTTATAAATTAAAGAAAGCTTTATATGGTCTTAATCAGGGCACCCCAATATGCTTGGCTTGATAGATTAAAAAAGCTTTCCTTATTAAACATGAATATAAAATGGGAATGGTAGATAACACTCTTTTTACTAAGAAGAAAAGTTCAAATCTCATCATTGTTCAAATATATGTCGATGACATTATATTCGGTTCGACTTGTCAAGACATGTGTGATGAATTTTCCAAAATCATGCATGACGAGTTCGAGATGAGCATGATGGGTGAACTTAACTTCTTCCTTGGATTACAAATAAAACAAATGGAAGATGGTATTTTCTTTAATCAATCTAAGTATATTAAAGAAATGCTTAAGAAATTTGGTCTAGAAGAGTCTAAACCAATGAAAACCCCCATGTCCTCCGATACTAAACTCACGAAAGATGAAGAGTGTGAGTCGGTAGATAGTACCAAGTATCGAGGCATGATAGGTAGTTTATTATACCTAACGGCAAGTAGGCCCGATATCATGTTTAGTGTCTGCCTCTGTGCCCGCTTCCAAGAGGCTCCCAAAACCTCTCATCTTGAAGCGGTTAAGCATATCTTCCGATACATTAAAGGCACTACGCACTTAGGATTATAAAAATAACAAGAATATTAATTAAAAAAAGTATCGAAGGGACCGACATAGAGACTGTTGTATATGCCCTACTCTGATCTGCGGGAGATTATGTGGACGAAAGAGCAACTTAGTGGTATTTATCTTCGTCGGATGGTGTTTGACTCTTGGTTCTCGAAGACACAAAACCGCTCTTGCTATATCCATACCGAAGCCGAATACGTAAGCGCCAAAAAGGCATGTCAACAAGCACTATGGATGAAAATCAAGCCTCTCAATAGACTACGACGTTTGATCGAAGACGGTTCAGACCATGTGCGACAACAAAGGCGCAATTGACCTTAGCAAAAACCCGGTGCAACATTCTCGTACCAAACACATCGAAATACCTCACCACTTTCTTCGTGATAATGTCCAGAAAGGACATATCTCAATCAAAAAAAAAAAATTCGTCCGTCGACAACATCGCCGACATTCTTACAAAACCCCTTAAACGTGAATCGTTTAACTATCTACGTCTTGGTTTAGGAATGATGGAACACATTCCATAAATCATCTTAGTCCGCTTCTCTTTCTTCTGTCTCAATTCTAGTCCGTGTTCCATTCCGTGTCGTGACAACTTAAATACTTCATCCGAAGTACTTTAAGCATATTTAATTCGCGAAATGCAAATTAAAATGTCACTCCTCTTCGTAAAATTTTTGTCAAAAACCAAGTTCAAAAACCCTTGACTGAGAGGGGGGGGGGGGGGGGGGGGGGGGGGGGGGGGGGGGGGGGGGGGGGGGGGGGTGGGCGGCCCCCATATAGGCGGCCCCCCAATATATTTGGGACCGCCGGTAAATATGGGACCGCCACCAGCAAGTCACAAAATGGGACACTTAAACAAAAATTTTCAAAACAGAAAAACAAACACCCCCTTACCTGCTGCCATTGACGAACACGACCCAAAACCCACCAAAACTCAAAATCAACCATTAAAACATCAATTGAAGATCAAATCAACACTAATAATCAATCCTAATATCACAAAGATCATCAATTGTAAGTCATTTCATCTATTTTCTTTCAATTTGAGTCTAGGGTTCATGATGAACACCAAAAATTGAAATTGGGGATTTTTGTGTTTTCTTTCAATTTTGTACAATTAAGAGTACTAGGATACAATGCATAACTAATATGCTTCCCGTAGATATCAGAGGACATGGGGGTTTTCATTGGTTTAGATTCTTTTAAGCCAAATTTCTTAAGCATTTCTTTAATATATTTAGATTGATTAAAGAAAAATACCATCTTCTATTTGTTTTATTTGTAGTCCAAGGAAGAAGTTAAGTTCACCCATCATGCTTATCTCGAACTCGTCATGCATGATTTTGGCAAATTCATCACACATGTCTTGACAAGTCGAACCAAATATAATGTCATCGACATATATTTAAACAATGATGAGATTTGAACTTTTCTTCTTAGTAAAGAGAGTGTTATCTACCATTTCTATTTTATATTTATGTTTAATAAGGAAAGCTTTTAATCTATCATGTCAACCTTTGGGTACTTGTTTAAGACCGTGTAAAGCTTTCTTTAATTTATAAACATGATCCGGTTTTTCGAAATCAATGAATCCTGGAGGTTGTGCCACGTATACCTCTTCATTAGAATAGTTTAAAGTCTAAGGCACAAGCATAAGCTAATAATATTCTAATAGACTTAAGTCTAGCAACCGAGGCATAAGTTTCATCATAATCGATGCCCTCTTGTTGGTTGTATCCTTGAGCAACTAACCTAGCCTTATTTCGAGAAACAATATCGTTCTCGTCTAACTTATTTCTAAATACCCACTTAGTTCCTATGATTGTCATATTCCTAGGTTAAGGACCCAACTCCCAAACGTCATTAGCAACAAATTTATTTAATTCTTCTTGCATGGCGACTATCCAACATTCATCTCCTAATGCTTCATTCACATTCTTAGGTTCTATAGTTGATATAAAATAAAAGAAGTTACTTTGGTTGTGGGCTTGTGACCTAAGGGTTCTTTGATTAAGGTTTCCTATGACATTTTCTAATGGATGGTTCCTAGATTCCTTAATGTTGACTATTTCGTCAATCTTTAAAGTTTCATCCATAATGTCGTTTTCTAGGTTTTTCTTTTCGGTGACCTTAATTGCTTCTTCTTCATATAATTCATCATCCACCAAGGGTGAATGTCACGTTAAGTGATTCTTCGACTTTCCTAGTGTGTTTGTTTAGGATGATGTAGGCTTTACTATTTTAAGAATAGCCTAAAAAGACACCTTCGTATGACTTTGGGTCAAACTTGGTAAGGTAGTCTTTAGTGTTCAAAATGAAGCACTTGCTTCCAAACACTCTAAAATAATCTAGTGTAGGTTTTCTACCTCTTAAGAGTTCATAAGGTGTTTTCCCTAGATGGCTCTAATAGGAATTCGGTTGAGAATGTATGTTGAAGTATCTACGGCGTTACACCAAAACTTTTGTGGTAACGATTGCTCATTCAACATAGTTATACTCATTTCTTAAAGTGTCCTATTTTTCCTTTCGACCACGCCATTTGATTAAGGAGTGTGATATGTGTTTAAATACACATACCATTTTCCATATTAAGCGAACCTAAATGGCTAAAAACGTACCAAAAATACATTGTA
>BQNB010103163.1:5946-24088 GCA_026074375.1 Tanacetum coccineum | reverse complement strand
TGACATTCATTTGCCAAATCTCATAGTCATAATATGCTGCTATGGCTATGAGAATCCTAATAGCTTTTCTGTCTGCAACGGGCGAGAAGGTGTCTTCATAGTCAACCCTGTAGGTTTGAGTGAAACCTTTTGCTATAAGATGAGCTTTATAGGTATGTATATTTCCATCCATAACGGTCTTCTTTTTTAAGAGCCATTTACTCCCAACAGTCTTACAATTGGGAGGAAGATCAACTAAGTTCCAAACTTGGTTGTCTTTCATGGATTGCATTTCCGCGTTCATAGCTTCAAGCCACTTTTTGGATTCAAGATCCGATAATTCAGCTCGATAATTAGGAGGTTCACCGTGATCTCCTAACTCATGTTCCTCAGCATCGATATTGAAACCATATATTTAAGGTGCTTGATATATCCTTGCAGATCTATGAACGGGAATTACATCAGTTTGAGGGTCTACACTGTCGGGTTCGACCTCATGTTGATGTAGGCTAGTGTTATCAGAAGGTTATGCTCTTTCACTTTGAATTTCATCAAAGTCTATGGTGCTCCCACTTGCTTCTTATTTTATGAGACGTGTCTCAAAAAACTCAACATACCAAGCAACAAAAATTTTGTTCTCAAGTGGGTAGTAGAAGTAGTAACCCATTGTTTCCTTTGGGTATCCTACAAAGACGCACTTGATGGATCTGGACTCAAGTTTGTTTGGCGTGTCACGTTTAACAAGCGCCATACAACCCCATACTTTCAAGTAAGACAGATTCGGGACTTTCCCATGCCATATTTCGTATGGTATCTTATTAACCTTCTTTGTTGGAATCATATTGAGTATGCGTGCAGCAGACTCTAGAGCATAGCCGCAAAAGGACATTGACAAAGTAGTTAGACTCATCATGGATCGAACCATATCAAGTAAAGTTTGATTTCTCCTTCTTGATACACCATTGTGTTGTGATGTATAGGGAGGAGTAAGTTGTGAGATGATCCCATGACTCCTTAGATGATCTAAGAACTCTTAACTTAAATACTCGCCTCCTCGATCCGATCGAAGTGCTTTTATAGTCTTTCCGAGTTGATTTTCTACTTCGTTTTGGAAAGTCTTGAACATTTCAAAAACTTCATGTTTATGTTTAATCAAGTAAACATAACCATATCTACTAAAGTCGTTAGTAAAAGTAACGTAGTAGTTAGCACCTTCTCTAGACGTGGTTCTAAATGGTCCACATACATCGCTATGTATGATTCCAAGTAGATCATCAGCTCTTTCACTTGCATGAGTGAAAGGCTTTCTTGCCATCTTGCCAGATATACAAGATACACATATGTCAAAAGACTCATCATCAATTGACTTAAGAAGCCCATCGTGTTGTAGCTTCTCAATGCGTTTCTTGTTTATATGGCCAAGACGACAATGCCATAGAAAAGTAGAATCCAAGTTGTGCTTGGTTTTCTTGTTGCTACATGTGTATATAGAACGTTCATTGGATATATGATTATGCATATCAATCTCAAAAATGCCATCACGTGGAAAAGCATTAAAATAACATATATTATCCTTAGAAACTGAAATAGCACCATTATCCATAAATTTATAACGAAAACCATTATCCCATAAACGTGAAAGTGAAATAACCCCTCTTGTAATAGAAGGGGAAAATGACAATTGTCCAATACAAGAATCATTCCACTAGGGAGGATAAGATCATAGCTCCCTATAGCTTCGACAGCTGCAGTGTTGCCATTGCCAACATACAGATCCAAAGCTCCTTTATTCAACTTCCGATATCCTCTAAGCCCCTGGATTGTATTACAAATGTGAGTGCCACAACCAGTGTCATAAATCCAGTAATTACTTTTAGGAAATGAGAACAGTTCTATAGTGAAGATACCTGATATGCCAGATGTATTGGCTTTGTTCTTCTTCAACTCTGCCAAATATAGAGGACAGTTCCTCTTCTAGTGTCCAGTCTTGTAACAGTGGTGACACTCAGTGTCCTTAGAAGGATGCTCTTTTTTAGCAGGTGGGGGGATCTTGTGCTTGGGATCATAAGCCTACTTGCTTTTTCCCTTGCCTCTTTGCTTTCCCTTGCCTTGTGCTTGCGATTTAGGTTTCTGGATTTGACCTTGCTTTATAGCTAGGACAACAGGAGTTTTCTTAGGTATACCTTTTTCTGCAAGTTTTAGCATGGCATGCAGTTCAGGTATAGTCTTCCCCATGCTGTGCATGTTATAATTTTGCACAAACTGGTCATAATCCTTTGAGAGTGAAGTAAGAATCATGCTCACCCCAAGGACTAGAGGCATGGGATAGCCAAGACGCTCCATCTGATCAAAGTAGGCTTTCATCTTCAGCACATAAGTGCTAACAGATTGCCCCTCCTCCTACTTGCAAGCATGAAATGCCTTCACAGTTTCAAACAATTCTTGCTCAGCCTACTGTTAAAACATAGTTTTCAGTTCCTGTAGGATCTCAAATGCTGGCCGGTCCTCCAAGTTCTTTTGGATCTCGGGGGTCATACTAACCAGCATTATACAAGCTACTTCTTGTTGTTCAGCGACCCTACGAGTGTAGGCGTTATGAACAGCAACAGTTGCAGTGGCAGGAGGCGCTTCAGGTAAGGCCTCTTCCAGGTGGTGCAACTTTTGTTCATTCCTGAGGACTATCCTCAGGTTGCGATACCAGTCCAAAAATTTGCCACCATTCAACTTCTCTTTGTCGAGAATTGACCTGATTGAGTTGTTGTTTGTGGTTTGATTTGCAGCCATCTACAAAATAAAGTTCAAGATTTTAGTATTTTCAATAATTAATCCTTTTAAAATTAACTACCCAAGTTTATATTTATAAAACAATTAATTTTACGAAAGGCTAAGATCCTCATTGAGGTTCCACCATCACATCAGTTGATCTGCTAGCAATGATAGATTCAATAGGTAGGTAACGTTTACCAATTGCAAAACTTGTGCAATTCTTAGACCATATGGGACTCATGACATTTGTAACCGAAGAAACAATGTCAAGCTGGCATGTTTAGTCCCATCCTTGCCTCGAGCCAAGGTCTCACCTGCTTAACTCGATTAAGTCATCCAATGCGAGAACATACGAGAATATATCTAGGTCTCACGCATAAAGAATAATCACATTAGGTTACAATTCACCTACGTCTCACGCAGAACAAAACGTAATTGCAAGTGTTCTCAACCAATTGGACGGCATGACTTAAATTTGACGGGTATTATTTTTGATAAGTACATGATCAAAAAATGTGTACGAGGAAGCATGCATTCATCCTTCGTAGCACAAGTTAAAAAACTATTTTTAACTTAAGTCTAATACTTGTTTTTATATCTTTTATGTATGTCAAGTTGTTCATTTTCATGACTAATATATAACCTAAGTGGAATAAATATTAGTTTGAACAACACATAAATTAAATAACAATCATAACATTTATTTAGTGTTATTTATAAAAAACAAGTATTTTGTTTTCAAATCATATTTAAACTTTAAACTAAATCAAAGATTTAGTTTCTAAAATGGGTTTGTGTTTTATTTTTAGTTTTATAAAAATATTTGCATGTTTATACATATTCCAAACATATATAAAGCAAACAAACAAACACAACCACAAGTATGCAAAGCCTCAACCGATGAAAAAACCTATGATTGGTCTCGTGAGCCATCACAAGAACCAAGAAGTCAACTAAGGGTTAACCACACAACCACAAGGAGGGCTCCCACTTGCTCTAAAAACCATCATGAGCAAGTGAAACCCCAAATGAACTTGAAGCCCAAAGTTGCCATAAAATTTTAGCTGACTTGTCGGGCCTGAAGCTCATAGAAAGAGTCTTCCCCAATCTGATCTCTAGCTGAATAAATTGTAGCCCCATGAGTTGTGCTCCTTCTCCCAAAATTTCAGCTTCTAACTCCTTGCAGAACTCCGGGAAACCCACTTTTAGTGGAGGTTACTCTAGCAGCTCCGAATTTGACTTTATGCCTTTAACTTTTGCGCCATTCGAATCCAAACATCGGTTACAATATTTTTATGATTAAATACATTTATCCTATCATATAACTACTGTAAAGTGCCTAAACAATGTCTACAACAAAAATTAAAACCATCATATAAAAAGAAGCCAAAACAATGGCAAAACCCAAAACTGAAATTAAATGCAATATCAAGCGAAACAAGTCACAAGTGGTCAAGGTTTTCATCGTATCAACACAGTAGCATGTAAAACGTTTAGAGACTACTGTCTCCCTACAGTATCATAAAATGCGTTTAAGTATAAACGTTGGAAACCAAAGACTTGTAAAACATGCATGACTATTTCAATCCCTTATAGAAATTAAAAAAATGTATGTTTAATGTTGGACGCGCAATTTCCTAAAGTTGTGAGTATTGCCTAGCATAGTAACATGTGAGCATGTACCATCGTATCCCATACAAGTCAAGCTCTTGTGATTACGATTATACCCCTAAGTTCATGAAGTTGTACGTAGACTTGTATGTATGCCACTTTATTCAAGGCACGGTGATTGTTCTTGAGTATGTTGTACTGGCCCTGAGGCCTCAGGCCAGTAATGATCCGACATGTTATAACGTTCGTTCCCGGTGATAGCTAGTCACCCGAACGGGGGTCGTCAATCCCGAATAGATCTATTTTATAACATAATCGACGCTTACCCTCCGAGTAAGTAACAGTTCATGCAACCTAATCTAATCCGTAATCATATGAGTGAAAACTAAAGTTGTTGCGTCCATGAATGAAAACAAGTATTGTATCTCAGCGCGAGATATGTGAATGAGTATGGAAATCAACCAAGTAAATGCGTTTGTAAACATGTATGCAACCGAGTTGTAAATGAACACGTAACGAGTTTAAATAAAACACGTAAGCGAATTTGTAACAAGCATGTTCTCACCCCAAAAATATATGTAAAACCAGTAAAATATGGGGCTATGAAACTCACCTTGATGTTGAAGAACGATTGACAGATAGGCATCTAATATGCACAACACGACGGAAGACGAAACGGCTTGACCGAGAAGTTGCCGTTTATCTTAACGGTTAAATCCCACTAGTTTAGGATAATGAATTTAGCTACCCGATGGATGATTACATCAAGCGACCCGTTGGTAAAAGATTTAGACTCCGAGCGGCAGTTTGGTTTGGTGGTTGGTTTGGTAAAACAATTCAAAAGTATATAATTCATATGGTGAATTATATAACAAAATATGTAATATATTCCATATATATTACCTTGAAAGATGAACAATTATATAATTCATATAGTGAATTATATAATAACGACCAGAAACCAAAAGATTAATTTGAAGTATACTATACCGTGCAAGTATTACATAATAAGTGTAAGTAAATAATTAAACCAAATGGTTTGACACGTTTTCGGAAATCACCAATATTAGTAAATAAAAGTTCTTGCATAAACGTAATCGTACGTTTTAAAGTTACCAATTAAGTAAACGGTGTTTCTAAAGTCCGTACCAAAGTTATGACTTTATTTTCTAGCCGGGATTTATAAAATAACATTTTATAAATTAGTATTTTGTTTGTTGTCGAGTTATTATGAAATTATAATTTAAAACACCTTTAAATTATAACTTAGTCCATTTATCGTCCTTCAAAGACGATAAGAGTTGTATCTAAAAATAATAAGTATATACATTTTTAGAAATTTCATCATGACCTTTTCGTTTATGTGACATTTCCCATCTTTACAAAAACTCAACGTTTTCCCTTTTTCAATCAACCAATCTACGTTTAAAACATCACATGTTTTAATAAGTACTTATTTTAAACAAAAGTTAATAGCTAACTAAACAATATAGCCAAGAAAACCCTATTGGGTTAAGTACCATCAAACGAACCGTAAAAGCAGTAAACACAATCAAACACACTTTGAGGTGTTAAACGCCAAGACCAAACGTCCTATCGCAACTGCTGTCCCAACTACCCCTGTTTAAGGGTTTCCTGCTCACCAAACACACACGTTGGTTGTTTCCTAGCTCACCCAAACACACCCTTACGGTAAAATCTGCTCACCCAAACGCCCCTTTTGGCGAATTTTTTTTTGGGGTTTTTTTTTTAATTTTTTTTTTTTTTTTTTTTTTTTTTTTTTTTTTTTTTTTTATGTTTTTTTTTTAAATTTTTTTTTTTTTTTTTTTTTGTTAACCTACAACCAAACTTAATATACCCTATCTCTGATTCCCATAACCCAAACACATCCCTATGTTTTTCTTTCTATATCCACCAAAATGCACCCAATGTGTTGTTATACAAAAACAAACGCACCCTAAATCTGTTTATGCAAACCAAACGCACCCTCTTTTTTTGCAAAACCCTGGGCCAAACGCCCCCTTGAATTGGGGCTGTCACATCCAAACGCACCTCTTGAGTGAGAAATATAAACCAACTCAGCCTTACAGCAGTGCAACAAACAAAACGGACTCGCTGCGGTCCGACGCAATAAACTCTCAGTGGGTGGTGATAAAATAAACCAGACGCACCCTATAGCGGCGACAGCCCACCAAACCCACCGCATGGTGGCGGCTGCCCCACCAAATGCACCCTCGTGGTGCTTAGGAATAATCAAACGCACCCTATATTATGAAAACCACAACCCAATGCACCCTTTGGCTGTTGAGACACCAACCAGCCGCACCCTTGTGATGCGGTGGCCGTCAACCGAACGCACCTCGGGAGGCCGACATTGCCAAACAAAAGCGCACACCTATGGTGCATATAAAAAACTGAAAAACGTGCCCTTTTCTAGTACCCAAATCAAACGCACCCTTGTGTCGTTTATTGTCGAAACAAGCACCACCTTCTTGGTGGTTATCACCACGAGAAACAAACACCCCTTCCGTGGCGTTTTACTCCCGAAACAAACGCCCTGTATGGTGCTAGAAAAAAGAAAACAGAATGCCCCTCTCGGTGCTGCTTCAAACCACCGAAACCAACACCCTTGTGGTGTTTTCTTTAAAACCGAACGCACCCTAAGGGGGTTTGTGACAGCGGCTGGGAGATGATGATGGTGATGTTATGATGATGATGAGGGATGACGATGGTGATGATGGTGGGGGCTGGCGGCTGTGGTGGTGGTAGGGGTGGCAGCGCGTGACGGCGAGTGATATAGTGGATCAGATAGATCGGGTGAAGATCTATCTTTTTGGAACCGCCCCGGGGTAAACTCGCGCGGAAAAGTTTTCCCGCGGTGGTTGGACCAGAAAAGGTGGCGCAGGCCCGGAAAAGATGCGGCAGGGTGGTGCCGCAAAAAGCTGGGGAGAGGAGAGAATTATAAATGTGTGAGTGTTTTGTTTATTTGAATTAAAGAAAAAATATGAATAGGTTTTATATATTTATTATATATATATATTATAAAATATACTATATATATAATATATAGATATATATATATATATTAAAAAATATTATATATAATATATATATATATATATATATATATAAACTTTTAAAACAAGATGTAATGTGTATAATAGTTGAGGGTTGGTTATGTAAATACTTCATAGGGACCAAAAGTGTATCTTTTGAGTATTATTTTGTAAAATAGCGGTTCGGGACTCGTTTGAGCGACTTAACGGACGATTTAAAATACGAAACTTGCGCCATTGTTTTCCAAATCATTTTTCCCATAAAAACGAGTATTTACTTGATAGTATTTAATAAATATTTTTATAACATTTATAAAAATATTCGTTATTTATTTGGTAACCCTGTTATGCCTTGTCCGAAATAAAAATGGATTTCAACTCGAATTTTCGCGTTATCAACAAACGTTTTTGAATAAATTGTTAAATGCTTTATTTAAATATTTTTATTAAATAAATAGTGATAATAAATATTAATTAAATTATCTTTGTGCCGGTACGGTGTTTTGTGCGATGGTCAAAATTTTGCGAAGGGTATTTTAGTCACTTTATGGTTGTTTTCGGGTCTCGGGCAAAACTGGAAAGTTGTCAGGAATGTCGTTTACATCAAATTGCCTTAAAGTCCGAATAATGAAAATGTGATTTAGCTGCTTGTTTTTGATAAATCAACCTAGGAATAACATATATTTCCTTTAAATATGTTCCAAAAAATTACCGGTTACACGGTAATCGCTTTTATGTGACAATAAAAGACCAAAAGTCAAAAAGTCAAGTCAGACCTAAAAAGTCAAAGGATAAAATAGTCATTTAAAATTCTGAAAATTACCGGATGTTACACCCCAAATCTGAGCTCCAGTTGAAGAAATTGTAGCCCCATGAGTTGTGCACCTGCTTCCAAAAGTTTAGCTCCTAACTCCTTATAGAACTTCGGGAAATCCACTTTTAGTGGAGGTTACTCCAGCAACTCCGAATTTGACTTTATGCCTTTAACTTTTGCGCCATTCGAATCCAAACATCGGTTACAATATTTTTATGATTAAATACATTTATTCTATCATCTAACTACTGTAAAGTGCCCAAACAATGGCTACAACAAAAATTAAAATCATATAAAAGAAGCCGAAACAATGGCAAAACCCAAAACTAAAATTAAATGCAATATCAAGCGAAACAAGTCACAAGTGGTCATGGTTTCATCGGCTTTGCATACATAATATAATAATACTATAATATCATGTATTAACAAGGTGTTGGCTAAGTCCATGGCCAAACATGCATGTATTTGCCATGGAAACAAAATGATTAACAAGAAATAAATTGTTTAGCCTACGAATCCAAGAAATAAATTAACTAGAATTAAAACCCCGATTGGTACGTGCAACCAATGGCTTAAGGATAATTTAGTAATTTATTAAAGACCTTATAACAAACATATTAATTAAGAAATTAATGCCCAAGGGGCTGATTTAAAACCGATTCAAGAATCATTATGAAACGCACGATTTAGGCCCTTTTACACGTACCCGATAACAAAACCAATTAAAGTATGCATAACAAATGGCTATGGGATCAAAAATACCAGATCATAAGACCCTATATGGGTTGAATTAATTTCAAAAAATAGGCTTTAGAGGCTGTTTTAAAATTATCCTTTTGATTCCATTAAAAACACGCGTTTTTAACCATTTTTACGCATACAAGATGATCATATGACATCATATGATGGCTCTGATACCACTATAGGTGCTGAATAAAATGATTATCATATAAACAAAGATTAAACATAGCGGATAATACACCTATCAACGGATCCATAGAGTCATATGATCAATCAAAGAAAAACAAGAAAAGTAATACCTTTGTAAGGTGATCGGTAGATACAAACGGTGACCTTCACCCTAACAAGAAACACCTTAATGAAACCAAGTGATCAATGGAGATCACCTCTATGATGTATCCACACTATACTTCCTTGTATACCAATTGATGCTAGTCTTAACCCCGCAACCTTGGAATTCACCTTGAATCAATTAGATAAAAAAGTGATAACAAAACAAGAACACAAAACCCTTTATATAAGGTGTGTGTGCCATGTTTTTGGATAAGGGAGAGGAGAGGAGAGATTTTAGGAAAGTGTTATCAATCAAATTAAATTAGAATATCACAAAAGAGATCATCCATATATATAATTTTTGACTAGCATAAAACAATCTTATCCCCTCTCATTTACCATTAGGTGGCCGGCCATATGTGGGCTCATATGGGCCTCCCCATTTGTTTTCCAAGTCCAATTAACTAAGTATAATATTTAGTTATTAGAAGCCCGATAGTTACGTAGATTATTTTTATACCGTAAATACAATAAACACGATATATAAATGGTACCTCAGTGTATATGTGTGTGACCTCATAGGCTCATATGTGTCTAGCCATATAATTAGTTATTATGACATGAGCATACTCCAACAGACATGTTCCTTCAACTTACAAATTGTAGTGTCTTTAGCTTATAGTTGAGCTTTCAAATTGTTATTTTCAAAATATTCTAGAATTTGAAGAGCATTTTTATTATCACTGTATGTATCCTTTTGAAAAATTTCTTGATTGAGTTTCATTGTTAACTCAAGAGAAATGCAATGTTTTTTGAGTTGTAAGTAACTTTTCAAAAGATCAGTATACGCATTTTGTTTGTTCAAAAGCTCAGCATCAAGATCCAAACATTTAACATAAAATTCTCTACTATGCATTTCTACATTCACATAATCATCAAAAAAGTAGTAGAATTCATCACACATATCATAACATCTTGAGATATGATTTTGTGTAAGAGTCGATCGTTTTCAAGAAAAATTTCTTTCTTATGAATTTCAAAACACTATTTTTCTAGAGAACACTATTGAACAGCAGCTTCTATCTGGTTAAAAACTGTTTGTACTTCCGTTACCTCATTTAAAAGATCTTTATCAAAAACATTAAATATGTCTTTTAAGGTCTTTAAAAATGGAATTATTTTATTTAGAAAAACAGCTTTAGTGTGTTCAAACCCCCATTCCCCTTTTGTAATAGCATCAGGTGTAATTTGCTTTTTCACCACGGTGTCAAACTGTCCAAGATGCTATTTAAGCTTTTTAAGGCTTGTATTAATCAGGCTTACCTTAGGGAGTTCATTAGGAGCCTCGATTTTGACAGGTGATAAAGCAGATTGGTCAGTATTATGGTGTGAAGTTTGTAACTAGAAAGCTTGTTCATCAGACAATTCTTGTTGTGGAACAAAACGTTTACCAAAATCTTCAGACAATCTATTTAACTCAATATAATTAATTAGAGTAGTATTAACTTTTTTTTCTTTTTACTTTGGATCATTTTGTTTTGCAAGCATTTTAGATCGACTAACTTCTTTCAAAATGAATGTCTCTTCATCATAAATCACAGGACTAGTAGTATGTTGACTAGATAGAAAACTACCATCATACAAGGCTGGCTTAATCCGCTGAGCTTTCTTGAGATAAAACGGATTTTGATAACCAAGAGCTTATTTATGAGTGTCATCATAAAAAACTTGTGGCTTTGTTCACATGTACAATGTTTGAGCATATTGACCTGCTTTGTAAATAATATTATTCAGTTCCTTTATCTTTTTTTCTAAATCAATTTCTTTATCCATATATTTACTTTCATTTTCTTTGATTTGAGTAGAAAGATTTTGTTCAAGAGAGTCAAATTGCTGCTTAAGTGTAAGCTTTTCCTTAATCATATCATCCATTTGAGAATCAATTGTTTTTTCACGTGTGCTTAAATCAATATTAAGACGTTGTTCAAAATTTTTGACTCATTCTTTATATCTCTTAAGCTTAGCGGTTAAGGATTCATTATTCTTTTCTTGATTAGCCTTTTCCCAATTATTTACATGATTAATCATTTGTTCTGACATTTGTTCTGACATTTGTTTAATCATAGATAAAATCATTGAATCTTGTTATGCATATAAATTAGTATCTTGAACAGCTTCCTGTTGCGTTTCTTGCAAATATTGAGAGTACGGAATGATATTGCTATCACTTATTATCTTATTATCTGTAAAATCAACAACTGGTGTTTGTTCAAAACCCTGCATTGCATGCATACTTTGATTATCCATATCAATATGATAGGGTTCAAAATGAGGTACCTCTAAGATAATATCAGAACCATAGTTGGAAAGATTGGCCATCCGAACCGTCTTTGCATTAGAGACATCATCATAGTTAGAATCATAAGCATCAAGATCCTTAGTCTGGAAAGCAGCAGTGTTTGGAATTGTTGTCTGAGTAGCTTGACCATCTAGAATGCCTAGATCTACAAGAAATGCTAGTTATTGTTCATACAAAATTTGACTGGATTCTTGTGCTTCAGCCAACATTACCTTTTCCTTAAACCATGCAGCGTTCCTTGGCCTCTTAGGCTGAGTGCATTGCCTAGCCATGTGTCCTTCACCTTGAAAATTATAACATTTAACCACCCTTGCTTGTCTTCCTACATTATTTCCCCTAGAACTAGTAGCATTACCCTTATAGCCAGTACCAGCATAACTTTGTCCTTGCCTCCCTTGAACTTGTTGCACAGTAACCTTGCCGTCTTAAATGGTGGCCTGGTTTCTCAGATTAAAGGAAGTTCTAAGTTAATTGTTGGTTGAAAGGAACCTTGAATATGCTACAGCTATCATGAAAGCCATTGCCTTATTGAGACATGCAATTGGAGCATCTCCTTGAGTAAACACAGGAACACCAAGACGTGAGTCCACTTGAGGGAACTCAGTCATTAGTTGTGTTGAAGATTGTGGTGAGTTATAAGCAATTGGTGGAACATTTGAGGTTTGATGATCCATATGTGACTGGTATTGTTGTGATGGTGAAATGGATGAATGACTGATTTGTGGTTGTGATATATGAGGTGGTGGATACATTGGTAAGTATGATTAAGGAGAGTGAACTTATGTTTGTTGAGGAAACTATGTGGAATTGTATAGAGAGTGATACGTTGGGATGGTGATTAATTGTAGTTAGCAACAAATGCAAGAGGATCTTGGTATCATTTACACATCAAGCGATTTTCATTTTCATGTGCCTCATGTTGTTTGAGATGAGAGTACAATTGATAATAGTTTATACTATACAAATCTCTAGCCAACTTCACGTCCATCATAAACTTGCTCCATTCTGGTGGTAGACTGTTCAAAAACATTGTATTCACTTGGACTGGTCTCGTTGACATGTTGATAACATTCATGTTATTGATTAGTTAAGCAAATCTCCGGTAGTACTTATACAGTGTTTCACCCTTCACAAATGAAAACTTATCAAACTCATCATACAATTTACATTCCTTTTCTTGTAATGACAATTCCGTGCCTTGCATAAGAAGCTTAACTCTGTCCCATATCTCTTTTGCAACTTTATGATGATTGAAAATGGCATACACATCTTGTGGAAGACCTTGAAGAACGATGTTGGTAGCTTTAAGATCACAGTCAGCTTGGAGTTTCTCAACAACTGAAAGTTCTTCATACTTCTTTGTCCTAGTAGTGCCATCCTTTTCAACAACAGTATGCCATACAAGTGGACCATTTTGAACTGAGTTAAGAATCATTCTCCTGTTCTCCCTATTCTCTATGTATATTTCTATACGACTCTTCCAAGAGTCATACAAATACTTTTCTAACATGGGAGGACGGTTGTCGGCACCGGCAATGATCATGAATTCTGCTAAAGTTTTCATTTTGAATTGATTGATTAAATGAGAAAAGATACCTTTTGATCGTTCAGTGATTAGAGGTTGTTGTGTTAAAGTGGTGTACGTTTAAGCGATGAAACTTAAGAATACACAAGATTTTACAATTCTTGATAAAACCAGGAAAATAAGTTAATATTTCACAGGATTTTACAAATCAAAGAAAAAACCGTATAATTCACCTAATGAAAACCATATAATTCACCTAATGGAAATGGTATAATTCACCCAAGAGAAATGTATAATTCACCCAAGCAAGTGGTATAATTCTCCCAAGCAAATGGTATACTTCTCCCAAGCAAATGGTATACTTCTCCTAAACAAATTGTATACTTCTCCCAAGCAAATGGTATACTTCTCCCAAGCAAAGTGTATAAATCGCCCAATTACGAAATATGTATAAATCGCCTAGAAAAAAAATGTATAATTCGCCCAAGGAAAAAACCAGTATAATTTGCCTAATACAAAGTGTATAATTCGCCTAATAAAATACTGTATAATTCGCCTAATACAAAGACTGTATAATTTGCCTAATACAAATATTGTATAATTCACCTAATAAAATTTGTATAATTTGCCTGATAACAAAAAGGCGTATAATTCGCCTAAGAGAAATTCGAAACTCAAATTTTCAAAACACTTAAAGACATACTTTTTGACAGTTTTACTCGATTTTTCTTGTACTTCTAACTATCCTAAGCCTAGTAGAACCTTCAAAACACAAACTTTAACGGTTTTGACACGAAAAATTTGAAATCATGATTCTTAGTACATAAATCCTTTTTCGAACACAAAACCTTAAAAAGATCAAGTTTTTATGTTTTTCTAGCATTTTGTTGTACAACTAACTTATACTAAGATAGACTAAGAAGAAAAATGAAAGCTTTATGGTTTTAAACCCACAAAAAGTAAAGACTCTTTGTTTGAGTTCAAACCAAACGCATGCCTAAACAAGAAAGAAAACGCACACAAAACAAAGCTAAATCACCCCATGGCTCTTGATACCAATTGTAGAATACATGCATTATCTAATCTCACAATCAAATGACAAAGAACTAGAGAGAAAGTGGAAGGATGAACACTTTTAGAGAGAGAAAGAAAGAAAGAATATTAGGTTATGTAAAAATGAGAAAGTGAACACCAACACCCTCTCCAAGCTATTGAGAGGGTATTTATACTCCTGTAGTGGCCGACCATGGGCCCTTGTGTGGGTTATTCATGGGCCTTGGGCCTTTATACCTTACTAAAGTTCCAAAAACTATATTAGACCTACGAGCTATGTATTTTAGGTGTGACTGATTCTTTTCTCGATTCCTAACAACACACATAGAGCTCATGAGCATCCTGCCTCTAGGTGGTAGCAAGATCCGTCACCCTCTTATTGACCTCCTCTACGGTGGTCATCACTCAACCCTCAAACGCTCAGATACTAGCATCCAAGGTATCAAAAAATCTGTAGTCAACCATACGAGCTAAAGTATGTCCAGTCTGCCTGGTGGCAGTAGCTGTCGAACTCTCCCTAACCTCAAACCTACGAGTGGGAGCAGTAAAGCAAACCCTCTTTCGAGGCGGAATCTCAGCCTCGGGAATATCACTCCTATAATCAGCAAATGGTAACAACAATGGTGGTGATGGTACATGTAGTGGATGGTAGGTGGATGGTGATGCAGCTCTCAAATGAACCATGGCTGCTCTATAGCATAGTGGTGCACTAGCATAGGTAGGGCTAGTATGTAGAGGTGGTAATAGTAGTGGTGGGGATGGGATCCTAGGGAGTGGGGATGACAATAGTAACAATGGAGATGGTGGTGGTAATGGAGGTGTGGGTGCAGAAGCATACTCAACAATGAGTGCCTTAGTAGAAGGTGATAGAGGAATATAGGGTCGAGCAGATATCCGTGCCCTATGGGGACGAGTCATGGATACTGGGACAATAGTCTAAGGTGGTGGCGGTGGTGTAGCAGCAGACTCGTCGGTCTCAAACGGTTTTGTCTCCTCAGCTGAGGGGACAGGGTCAATAGCAGGTAGTATAGTAGAGTCGGCTGGAGCTAGATGCTCCTCCTCCTCATCCTTGTCGTCCTCGGATGCCTCCTCCTCCTCATCATTATCATCCTTGGATGACTCCTCCCCCTCCTCATCATCATCACCCTTATCAGCGGGATAATCAACAGGATCCTCCTCAAGGTCCTCCTCAGGGTCCTCCTCCAAAGGATCAGAGTCAGCAACATAGCCCGGTGATAGGGCGGTGGGTAAAGCATCAGCAGGTAGAGGCTAATTCTCAACCGGTATCTCACCGTTAGATAGAGCTAAATACTCCGGATACTCAGGATCAGGCACATAATTAGGTGATGGTGGTGCCTGCTCTGGAGACCGCGGTGCCTCAAACTCGTCTGGATCCATCAAATGGAAACCTTATGATGGTATGTCAGAATCAGAAGATATAGACGTGTAGGTGACCGTAGCTGAAGACATGACTGCTATAACAATAAAATTAACTCATATAAGTATAATGTATAAGACATGCATAGTAATATATGTAATATAATATAAATACATATATAGATCATGTAAGCAGTCAATGCAAACAAATAGTGTGTATGTTCGTGAAAACTTTTGTATGATGCAATGTTTGTGAAAACGGTTATAGTCTAGGTAAGATATGCAACCTAGTTCTCTATAAACTTGGCTCTTGATACCAATCTGTAACACCCCCAAATAGGGTCGCAGCAGAATAAGGGTCCGGGAGTGTTACTTCATAATACAATTGCACAAGATATGAGAACGACCTCTAAATGAGTCGTTTTAAAAAGATACATTTGATTGACTGAAATGTTTGTTACAAAAGCTCCAAGCTTTAATCGTTCATTGTTGTGAAACATAAAGATTTTGATACATAACAAAATGTTCCAAAATGTAATGCAGTAAATCTTTAGTACATTTAGACTTCAAAAAGATGCTTACAAATGTATCCATGTTGTGCACTTATTGACCTGAGAAAAACATGCTTAAAAACATCAACATAAAGTTGGTGAATTCATAGGGTTATGTATGTATATAAAGTAGGACCGCAAGATTCAAAGTGTATGACAGTGTAACACATACAATATCACAAAAATGTAATTACGATTCCTTAAGCTCATGACACTGAAGCTACAACATGTATGTCTGCAAATTAATGCCAATAATGTGCCCGTGTAGATGTTCAACCCGCAACATCCCAAATCCAACATAGTATACGTTCGTTGGTTGAATCCGTCAAACCTAGTGAGCGCTACTCACCCGAACGGGGATGTCAATCCCAAATAGATCTATTTATAACATTCGTGCATACCTCAAGTAATTAACAATTCATGATTCATGGGCATAGTGGGTTATCGCTAATTAGACAAACTAGTAATTTGTTTAAAAGTGTACTTGCGTCCAAATGTAAAACAATGCATGTTTCTCACCCCAAAAGTTGTAACATTGTAATTGTATAAAATAAGTGAAACGTCACGAGTGATCTGAATGCAACCTAATTATTTTATAGGTCGTGTGAGTATAGTATATTTGAAATAAATACGACAATATAAACTATAGAGTTATATCACCACATAATAGTTTTTGTTTAATTTATAAATGTTAAAACAATATTTATGTCACGCTTAATATTTAATGTCCAAGTATATGTGTCCGTAACAATATTATCTTTGTCCAATAATTGATTATTTGTCAATAACACTTGATTTAATATTTTTATCATTTATATAATGACATTATAAAAATAGTTTAATCATTTTGTAGAATAATATTTATAAGGTTAAAAACATGTATAAATATTATATAAGTAATGTTACATTTTTTTGTAAGGTTTTTATTGAAGCGAACCGACACTGTTCATGTCAGGAAAATAGTGTAGAAAATTTAATATAAAGTTATCTAGCTTTAATAATTTTCTAGTTAAATATCTAGACACTCCTAGCCTCCGAAAACTTGATTTGGATAGTAAAACGTTATTCCGAACAACTTTGTAGTTTTATACTTTGGCCGAATCAGACCCGAAAGCCCTCAAAAACTCCGATTTTAAAATTCACAGTTTTCTCGCAGTTTTTCACAGTTTTAATAAAGCTGTGAAAAAATATATAGTTTTTGTAAGGGTTTTTGGCATTAAATATTCGCGTACTTTCTCAAATGTGCCCATATGGTACGTGTACTAAAACAATTGCCCATATGGTACCTCAACTTTCACTTTCATGCCCATATGGTCACTTTTTTACCGACTACCGGTTAAACCGGCTAAATTTGTTCCAAAAGCTGACGTGACATTTTATTAATAAAATATAAAGTATTTGTTTGTATTAAACACACATTAAATAGTTATCTACTTTCTCAAATGTACTCATATGGTACGTGTACTAAAAATGCTACGTTTTTTTTACGTTTTCGTCTGGTTTTATACTTTACGTTTTCGTTCATTTTTTTTACGTTTTCGTCCGTTTTTTACGTTTTCGTCCAATTTCTTACGTTTTCGTCCGTTTTTTACGTTTTCGTCCGTTTTTTACGTTTTCGTCTGTTTTTTTACATTTTCGTGTTCTCGTCTGTTTTCTTACGTTTCCGTCCATTTTCGTCTTTTTTACGTTTTTGTCTGTTTTTTAAATTGAATAAAGACGTATAAAACGTAAGAAAACGAAGAAATATGTCAATATACAAAAGAAAACGTTCAAAATGGAAGAAAACAGACGTAAACGTAGAAAAACATTAGAAAACGATCAAAAATGCAAGAAATCGGATGAAGACGTAAAAAAATAGACGAAAATATAAAAAACGAACGAAAACATAAAAAAACGGACGAAAACGTAAGAAATCGGAGAAATCGGAGGAATCGGAGAAACCGTAAAAAACGAACGAAAACGTAAAAAACGGATGAAGAACGTAATAAATCGGACAAAAACGTAAAAAAAACAGACGACGATGTAAGAAATCGGACG
>BQNB010103162.1:0-24089 GCA_026074375.1 Tanacetum coccineum | reverse complement strand
TACATTTAACTAGTTAGCATCTCAAATTGACCAATAACACCCAAACAGTCCCTACCAAGGCCAAACTGTAAAGGATATTATACTCAAAAGAGAATACTACCTAGAAAAACTCCAAGATATTAGAATTCTCCATTGCATAGCCTGCATATCACAGAAATATCCATGTTTAAGTTGGATACATCTGAATGAATACCAAATCCATCAATTACAAACACCCTGAACACTTCAATGCCAGAGTTATATCATACTCACAAACTGAATATCCTATAGCTCTGCAACTTTGATTCGCAGTTTTGTATACCTAAAATATACTATAAAATAATATAATCCCGAGAGTAATTAAGAAGATTACCAAGTTACCCTTGATAAAATTCACTCTAAAAAATATATATATAATATAATATATAATACGTATATCAAACCGGGTAAGTATGATCACCCGGGTCGTTTCCCCAATGACTAGTGAAATTGAAACCACGTTTTACGTTCGGATCCTGATTTGAATGAAGCAAAGATATTTTGGATAAGCTATTACTATGAAATTAAAAAAAACAACAAATAATGACAATCAAGCAATTAAACAAATTTTAAATCCTAAAAATGCAAACTAAAATTTCACTAAATAAAGAAAAGTTGCCGAAAATTATTAAAAATAAAAGCCCTAATTTTTATCTTTTTATAAAAGTTTAATTAAACTAATTAAAACTTAACCCTAATTATTAATTAAAACTTAATAAACTAATTAAAAACTAAACTAATGGACTAATGATGCAAAAAGGAAAAGGACTAACAGAGAACTAATCAGACAAACGGAGGGACAAACTGAAGAACAACTAAGATTGAAAAGTTGCACTTTCTACCCTGAGAATCTACCCCGACAACAAACTAAGTCCCGAATTAAGGTGAGATTTGAAAAAGTGCTTAAAATGAAAAACTCAAAGAAGCAAAGTTGTAAAGGAAGCTAGGGAGAACAACTTTAACAAAAACACTATAGTCTGAAACTCAAAGATAAGCTCTAAAAAGAGCTTATTAATAAGCTGTTACAGAAAGGAGGGCTTATCCCTTGGTTTTAGAAAATAAGCTATAAAAAACTCAAAACTAGATCAAAATGAAAAAGGAAAGAAGTTCTAAAGAGCTTATGATATGCTTAATCTATAAATGAAAAGAAACTAAAGCTTAAACTACTTTTATGCTACTGAAATTGATCAAGAACTAAGCAAACTCAGGAAATAAGCAAAGTAACTCAAAATCCAATTAAGCTAAAAACTTTAATAAGCTAAACTAGACTCTGAAACTTAAAGGACTTATCAATCTACTTATTATCCATCTAAATAAGCTATAAAATCTAGACTTAAAGGCTGATTTAACAAATTTAGACTCGGCTTAAGTTCCTACTGTTTTTGGAATTTTAAGGTTTTTTATTGACTTTTGACAGCTAAATTAAACTAAGGAAATAAGCTAGAAATTGCAAACTAAGACTTAAACTGTATTAAGCTATATGAAAACTTAAATCCTACTGAATTTAATAAGCTAAATCCTAAAATTACTTATCTAATTGAGGCTGAGAACACAGCAGTACTAACTAAGGTTAGTACTGGTAGTGTAAAAAGTTCAGCAGTACTTTCACTTGAAAGTACTGCTGGTGCAATTTTGACTTTTGAAAACTAAATAAGCAATGAAATAAGCTAGAAAATGAAAACTAAATCTAAATAAGCTAAAAACTAAATGATTGCTACTGAGATTTAAAGCTAACAGTACAAACTTATGAAAGCATTACTTCTTGGAATTTAGTACTGGTAGGTGAAGGCTTAGCATTACTAACTGAGGTTAGTACTCTATTGTAAAATCAAGGGTGCACTAAACCAAACACTACTTAACCATTATGACAGAATTGAGAAAAGCTTTTTAAGGGAAATCTAATGAACAAGTACTAAATACCAGATAAAAACTAGCTTAAAACAAACTTATCAAACATGATTAAACAACTAAATAAGCAAAATTTTAAGATCTAAACTAATATTTTTTAGATTTAAAAGAGTTTTTTTGACAGAAATTAATAACTAAAGATCTATAACTACTAAAGCAAAACAGATGAATACAAACAAACTAATAAGTAACTAGAAGATACATTAAACACTAATAAGCAAGAGAATAAGTCAAATAAGCAATATAAAACTAAAACAAGTCAATTTAAACTGGAAGTTTAGAAGAGAAGAAAAAGGGAAACTCACTTGATCCTTTTAGCTAAACAAAAGAACTAATAAAGGCAGCTACAAGCTCTCTAGGGCCCATTTTTATGATTAATCTAGATAAATAAGTCCTGGGATCTCTTCCAATAAAGATCCCCTTCCAAAAGCACGAATACAATAAGATCCATGTAAGAATTAAACTGATTTAAGGTTTAGATAAGGTTTAATACTGAATTAAACAGCTCTATTCAGCTTATAGACTGAAAGACTTAGTATGAGCTTGATAGCATATTGAGACAATAACGGCTTATTAAGAAAGCGTCACTTTATGACTTACACCGAGACATAGAAAATGAGAATTAAAACACTAAAAATTGAATTTCAATAATCAAAGAATCTGATTACATACTTGAAAAGGAAAAACATTTAAGAAATTACTGATAGAAGCTAAATAACTAAACAACTTAGATAAAAAGAAAAGATGAGATGGAAAAAACCTAGAATATCTCCGTGTGTGAGAAGTGAGGTCTTTTAAGTGCCCAGCTAAGCTCTAGACCTCTAGCCTTTGCTCACCAAACTTTTAATCTCTGCCATTCATTTCTTCAATCATTTGATCTATATTGTGGGACGTTGGATCATTTTGTGGACACCTGAGGATTGCCAGGCTGGCATTCTTTGATGTGACGTTTGTGTTAGTTTTGTGAGAGAGTTAGCACAAAAACCCACATAAATTTGTGCTTTCTCCATGGCTAACGTGGCATTGAGCTTGAGCTAGGATAAGTATCCCCTTGATTAGACTAAATTATCCCTGCCATCTTGTAAGAGAGACCTTGAATTGTCTTCCGTACCCTTTAATTTTCATTTGCCCCTTGATTTACCATAGGAGTGAAATTGGGGAAGACGGGTGAATAGTAAAAGGGGTTCCCGCTCCTTTTTTGACAGTTAAAACTGTTGTAGTTTGAGAAGTTTACACATTTGGCCCTTATCTTTCTTTCCTCTTTTTCAAGTTATAAATAACTTTCGAGAAATGCAAGATTGGCCCTTGTAGATGAAAATTGGCTAAGGCTTTGGATCTTTGGCTTCTTTTTGAACTCTTCTGATTCTCGTGTCCGTGTTTGCTCGCTTTTGACTGTTTTCTTGTGATTTTTGACTTATCCATACCTGCACACACAAAACACAAATACAAGCATATTTTTGCCATTTTTGGTCTGTTTTGGGTTTATTTGGGTTATTTTAGGTATAAATGGATATGTGTATTTACGACCTATCATAGATAACACACTCTTCTCTAAAAGAATAGAACTCCAACCTCATTATAGTCCCCAAATATAGTTGATGACCTTATATTCGATCAACTTGTTCAAGAAAGTGTGAGATTATGCAAAGGATCATGCATGATGAGTTTGAAATGAGTATGATGGGGGAACTAAATTTTTTCTTAGGATTACAAATAAAACAATTAGATGATGGAATATTTTTTAATCAATCAAAATATATTAAGCAAATGCTTAAGAAATTTAGACTAGAAGACTCTAAGCCAATAAAAACCCCTATGTTTATGGAAACCAAACTCACGAGAGACGAAGAATGTGAGTCCATAGATAATACCAAATATAGAGGCATGATAGGTAGTTTATTATACTTAACGGCAAGTAGACCCAATATCATGTTTAGTGTTTGCCTTTGTGCACACTTTCAAGAGGATCTCAAAACCTCTCACCTAGAAGCGGTTAAGCGTATCTTCTGATATATTAAAGGCACTACGCATTTAGGATTATGGTATCCTAAGGTATCCGGCTTAGAAACAATAGTGTATGTGGATTCGGATCATGCGGGAGATTACGTAGATCGCAAGAGCACTATTGGTTTTTGCACGTTATTGGGAATGTTGCTAACATCTTGGTTTTCCCGGGAAGAAGCCAACCGCCTTCTTGTCCATCTCCACAACCGAAGCAGAATATGTAAGCGCCGGAAAGGCATGTCAACAAGCTCTATGGATGAAACAAGCTCTCATAGACTATGGCGTTAGGTTAGACGACATTCCAATAATATGTGATAACAAAGGGCTTATAGATTCCCGTTCAACACTCACGAACAAAACACATTGAGATTCACCATCACTTCCTTCGCGATAATGTTCAAAAAGGGAATATCTCTATAGAAAGGTTTCATCAGAAGACAACATAGCCGATATTCTAACTAAACCACTTAAACTAGCCATTTAACTACTTTACGTCAGGTCTAGGAATAAAGGAACAAAATCGGATTAAGTTTTCGGCATAATAAAGAAAAGAAAATAAAACAATGAACCATTAGACCAAAATCCTGAGAAAAAATTATCTCAACATGTTTGTCCCCTCTAATTTCATAAAGGGCGGCCTCACCCATACATTTAAGGGGACCACCCAACATTAAGGGGACCCACCCACCTGACTTGAACAATCTTTTTTTCTTTCTTCTCCTCTGTGTCAAGGTTCAATTTACACAAAAAACTACAAGATTGGGAAAAGTTATAAGTAAACTTTTACTAATTCTTCTACTCTAAATTCATATCTCGATTATACACATATACAATATCCATAATCTATTACTTTCTAAAAAAGTTCTTCACACAACTAGGAGCATATATAAAATCAGTATATCCAAGTATATGTTGAGACATGCTAAAAATATTTTCAAAATGGCTATAATGTTCTCTTACTTGATGTCAAATGTAAATAATCAATATATATTTTCGACAATCTTGGTTGATCCAAATTAAATCAAAGAGAATTTGAATATTTCTTAGGTTTTACATTCTTAAGTGATGAAATAATTGCAACTCCACATTATGTCGCACATAGGCACACCCAAGTGTTGTGCATAAAAAAATTGTGTTCATGTTTTAACCTTTACCCACTTGTCAAAAAAATTCTTTATCATAATATCTAATACTATTTCATATGTTCTTCACTCTTATGACTTCTATTCATATATGAGTAAATCAAAAATTATGAGAAATAGTATTTTATCCTACATCCTTGTCATACAAAAGTAGAAATGTTGAATGCATATTGCTAAGTGCAAAAAATCTTAATTGCCAAAAAAGTGAATGACTTTGCTCAAATTAACCACCAAAACAGAAACCCTCATACACAATTTTATGAAAATTTGATTTTTGGAAAATCTGGGAAATAGCAGTAGGCGGCCCCCTTAATTCATAACGGGCAGCCCCCTTATCTTTAAGGGGACCGGCCCCTAATTAAGGGGACCGCCCTAGCATGACACGGGTAAAACAATATTTTTCTTCCTTTTTGACCAAATACCCTATAGACTTAGCTATTATTTCCCTAAATTCACAAACATTTCTTGGATTTGATCTTTTAAATGTTCATTTTTCTAAATTTAAACATTTCCTCCTCTATAAATACATCCTCAACCATCATCATCACAATCATCCTCACCAATGACATCTCCTAACAAACCCACATCTAAACCATCAAGGGTAACCAAAATGAGTGTGAAACCCATTTGGAGGAAGAAACCAAACCTTTGCAACACATCTAATGTGCTCATTGCAAATTCACCTACACCAATGCCAAAACCACTCACACATATCCACATCATGAACCATCACAAGAAAACAAACAATACTCCCAAACAAGCATATAACCAAATCCTTACATCAAGGACACTACCAACATCACCACAAGTTGTCTCACATCCTCCATTTCCCATCTTACCCATCAACTCACATGTTGATCACACTCAAGCTAAACCTCAAAGATGACAACAAACTCCAACACAACACCACCCTCCTATCTACCAATAAGAAAGCTTAGTTGATGAACATTAATTAACACAAGACCTATCAAACCTCTTAGCCATGCATCTCTCTCAACAACAAAACAACATTCCCTTATCGCCTTACTCTCCAAACCTACCACACACCATCAACATTAACCAAGTTGAAACTCATGTTGGGTATTACCCTTTTTGCATATTCACCTAAAAATAATTCCTTGCTTTAAGTGAGGATATCAATTGGATTGAATTCCTCCTTACTCGACCTCATCCACCACCTAAAGTTCAAAGAGATTATCCTCCACAATCACCTCCGCTCCAAACTCTTCAACCAACTAATCTCGTAACTTGCCTCTAAATAATCCATCAAACCCTTTTGTGTCGCAAGCAAGTCAAAAATTCCTTCGTATGGGTATTAAGGATTTTCTTTTATGTATTATAAGCCTTAAAGCATATTTTGTTTTTTATGCTTGAGTGTTGTTCACTACACATTGTCCTAAATGTATGAAAGTACGTTTGCTTGAATATTTGCTTCACTGTCATACATTTTTTCTTCCTTCATGGTGCTACCTGTTAGAAATATTTTGTATGTTTACTAACCTCATTTTTGTACAAGAAACCATATGTTCCTCCCCCCCCCGCTCGAATTCCTTAGTTCCCTCGAACGCGGTGAACACACATCAGGGGAGACATTTATTCCGTCGATTTTACTAGCAACTCTTGACGATTGCTTTTTGATTTTACAAAAGGGAAGAAATGACATAAACTCCACTAAATACTTGTTTAAAATAATTTACATTTAATGAAGCTTAAATTATGCAATCATCAAGGTGGGGAGAATTGGTTTGATAAAAATATTAATGCCTAAAAACATTACTAATATTTTTCACATCTTTACATTTTAATAATCATAAAATATAAAAACGTTCAATGTAAAATTAAACGTAAACAAGTAATTAGTAGTAAATTTTCATTTCGAAAATTATATCACTTCAAGGTATGAATAAATAAATGCTTAATGCATTTTATGATCAAAGGAAAAATTTTATTCAAGCTCACACTTTTATAAAATGTTGTAAACATTTTTATAAACATTATAAAACATTTTCTACAATCAAAATAAATGTTTTATTCAAAATAAACATTTTAAAATTCAAATTTTTGGACCTAAAAAGGATAGAAAGTTCCAAAAAATTCTCCCTACACAAAAGGACAAAATGGGGAGCGCCCAGTCTAGGGCTGCCCCTTTAAATACACGGGCGGCCCCCTTAATTTTAAGGGGACCGCCAACCTATTTAAGGGGACCGCCCATAGACTGACGCTCCTATAGTTTGTCCTATAAATACTGGACTATTCCCCACTATTTTTTCACCTTTTGCACTCATTCTTTCTGTTCTAAAACAGCCCACACATCTTACTTAAATCCTTTGATCATTTAATCATAAAGCTTTATTTCCAAGTGATCCAAGCTTAATTCCTCAAGTGCAAGAGAAGAATACTTCCATCATCAAGTGAAGAAGTATTACACCTTAGTGTGTTGTTGCAATCTTATTGTATCCATATCAAAACTTATAAATCACTTAAATCGTTTAAAGATTGTATAGTTGTAGATTGATGTATTGTTGTAAGTATTTGTTGATCTTAGTGGATCTTAGCCTTGTAGTGTATAGTAGGTGAGGATTATAGTATGTGCTTTAGTAAAGTTATGGTTTTGAAGAAAACTAAGGTGTGAAGAAGTTGTGTAGTCGTGAAGCAAAGTTGTGTAGTGAAGTTGTGAAGTTGTATAGATTGGTTCTAGCTAAGATTTAGAACTCGAACATTTTAGCTTTGTGTCATAAATCGGTGTAAGTAACGTTGTGTATAGTTTTTCCCTCCATAAGGGAGCATGGTGTTGACATAGTGAAGAAAACTCTCGAGTTAGGTGCTCGAGGAGTGGAGTAGGGCGAAGAGGTGCTTCGTTACCGAACCACTATAAATCCTCGCGTTGTGGTTTGAACTGTTCTTGCTAGTTATCTCTTTCTTGCAATTATTTCTCATACTACTTGTTAATTGATTAGATAAGTATATTGTTTATATTGTGCAAGTGTTGAATTCACATAATGTCGAATCTAGAACTTTTACAAACACTTTAAAACCTTAAATTAAAAAGCGGTAAACTATTCAACCCCCCCCCCTTCTAGTTTTGCACAAATTCTTTTAGCCATAGCCGCGCTCTATGACTATGAGATTTAGAAAATGGATGTAATGGTCACCTAAGCGAGGACGTATATATGGTGCAACCTGGGGGGTTTGTGGATCCAAAGCATCCCAACAAAGTGTGCAAACTTCAATGTTTCATCTACGGATTAAAGCAAGCATCTAAAAGTTAGAATAAGAGATTTGATGTAGAAATCAAGAAGATTGGTTTTACTCAAAATCCTGATGAGCCTTGTGTATATCTCAAAGCTAGTGGGAGTAATGTTGCATTCCTAGTCTTGTATGTCGATGAAATATTACTCATGGGAAATAACATTACAATGCTACAAGAAGTTAAATCTTAGCTTTGTAAGCGTTTTTCTATGAAAGACTTAGGAGAATCAGCATACATCCTTGGAATCAAGATCATACATAATAGATCTAAGCGGTTGATTGCTCTTAGTTAAAGTGCTTATATGGAGAAAATCCTTAAGAAATTTAGGGTGGAAAACTCTAAGAAGGGGTATACTCTAATGGTAAAGAAGCTTGACTATAGAAAGTACCAAGGTGCTCAAACACCTAATGAGGTATAACATATGCAGAGAGTTCCTTATGCTTAGGCTATAAGTTCGATTAAGTATGCTGTGTGATGCACTAGACCTGATGTTGCCTTTGCGCAAAATTTATGTAGTCGATTTCAGCAAAATCCTAGTGAGATTCACTGGACTGCTGTTAAAACTATTCTTAAGTATTTGAGGAATACTAAAGACATGGTTCTTGTTTATGGGGCAAAACCTAAAATTGAGCTGAAAGTATCTTGTTATGCTGATGCTAGTTTTCAAACTGATAAGGACGATACCAAATCTCAAACAAGGTATGTGTTCGTACTTAATGGTGGAGCCGTGAACTAGAAGAGTGCCAAGCAAAGCACTACTGCTATGTCTTCTACAGAAGCCGAGTACATTGTTGCTGCTGAAGCATCGATGGAAGCTGTCTGGATGAGGAAATTTATTTATAGACTTGGAGGTGTCATGCCATCGAATAAAAGACATATGGAGATGCTATGTGACAATGAGCCTGCAATAGCAATTGCCAATGATCCTGGAATCATGAAGGGAGCCATACATTTTCAAAGGAAATATCACTACATTCGTGAAGTAATTCAAGAACGTGAAATTGTCCTTAAGAAAGTTCACAAAGATGACAACGTAGCTAATCCGTTTACAAAGCCAATGCCATACAATAAGCATTATGAGCATGCAATGACGATTGGAATTTGTCCTGCTAGTATTCTCATGTAAATCTGTGATATGTTAGTTAGTATTTAGATAATGAGATGATAAACGATTGTTATTTATTTTCAATGAATTAATATACGTGGTATTTTATTTTCATTTATAATAATTATGTCCTATATTTGCATGTTTATAATCCATGAATGACTTGTTGCATTCTAAAGCTATATCCATTATCAATTAACGATATGGCATTATTGTTAAGATAAGGTAAATGTGAGTGTTTGGTTGTATTCTAGAGAATATGTAAAGATGATTCTACCAACTTTACATGTTATTCAATAAGGTTGAATATTGGATACCACACCCGAGTTAATCACTTTATGGATTGGCGTCATTGGGTGCATTACACACATGGTGAAAGTTATGTTTATCCTTAGACTTGAGATGCAAGTAAGTTTTGCATGTATGGATAGCATTTCTTGACTTTATCTACCACTACGCTGTCAAAAGGTAGTCATAAAGACTAATTTCAGAGATGTTTTAAGTGTATGATGGACACTTGTAGTCAAAATAGAACTTGTTTCTCCACGTGTTTGGGAGTAAGATACTTGCTAGACCCCTCGTTGGGTTGATCAGATATTTGCATGACCGTGCCCAAAGTGTAGTTAAGATGATTCTTTTTACATTTGGTGATCTAAATCAATACAGATGCGAGAAACAGAATCGTGAAACTATGGAATGACTATTGATCCATATCCATATTTAACATTGTATCTGAAACAATGGTATATGACTGACTTAAACCATTGAAGGCTGAGTTTTTTTTACTAAAATTGCATACTCAGGTATTTCTGGGAGCATTGATGATGTTGCTAGACTATTTGTCAATGTTAGTATGTTATATTATATGATAGAGACATTCGCAAGTGGGAGCTGTTGGTTTGTACTCATGTCATACGGATATTTATACAGCTGGAAATACGTGAGCCTACGAGGTCACACACGTTTACACTTAGATATCATTATATTAATGTTTATAATAATATATTTGTATATTTATTATTTATATTAATATATGATCTGACGATAGAACACTAACGGTCATTAATTAGTTCGTTATGAATAATTAACTATAAGGCTTTTTAATTAATTGGTAATTAAATGTAATTATCCATAAATAGTGGAAAAGTCAAAAAGTCAACACCAAGGGGGTGTTACCCCTTGGTTCGACAGGCCTAAGCCCAAGGAAGGGTGGGTTGGGTTTTTGAGTTAGCTTTTTCTCCAAGCTAGGTATTTTAGAAAAACACTAATTCATCTAGTATAAATAGAGGATCACCTAGCTCATAATTCTCATCCCTTTTATCTCTTCTCTTACTCTTGGTCGAATGTAACAAAACACCCTCTAGTGGTTTTTGATTACTTCTAGTGTTCTATTGTTCGTTGGTTCAAGAACTAGCATTCGGGTGATATTGTTTGACGTGTAGTGTGGATACACATAGAGGTTTCTTATTTTAGTAACTTGAAGTGGTGTTTGGTTTGCACGATATTACATACGTGCGTGTACTCAAAGACGTCTCATTAACGTCACTAACTTGGTTGCTAAAAGTATGTTTTCCTTTATGGTTTTTATGTTAATTATAAGATGTTATATGTGAATTAATTCCGCTGCGTAGATCGTAAAATATTAGAGTAATATTAGGGTTATTTAGATGACCAATTCCAACATCCTGCACCCCGAGTGACTCCTCAATGCGCATATGACTGCCCAACTCAACAAGAGTTAACTCTTTCTTCTTATGTTTCAAGATATGCTTGAAAAATCTTTCCAAGAAGGAGGTAGTTTATCAATGATACAAGAGACTTGAATAGCCTCATCCATGTTTATTTTGTGTTGTGTAAATTTACCAAGTATACCAAGAAGTTTATTGTATTGTTGCATAACTAGTCTTGAATCAGTCATTTTGTAATTTGTGAAATTACTTACAAGGAACTTCTTACTTGATGCATCTTAAGCCATATATTTGGCCTTCAAGGAATCATATAGTTTTTTTCTAGATTCAACATTTTGGTAAATATCAAATAAAGGATCAGACATACCTTTGAGGATTAAACCTCTGCAAACATAGTCATCATTATCCCACTTATTCCTCCTCCTGATTTGATCTACGGTAGCATTCTCACCATCTTCAGGTATAGGAGTAGTGAGCACATACACCACACTCATAGCAACAACCATTGATTATCACAAAATAATCTTCTTTGATTGTTGGTTGCGGTAACCCAAAACAGGGTGAAGATAATCAATAGCCTAGCTAATTACCAAGATGGTTACCGGATATCACTTGAAGTCGTGTAATCACTTTCCAAAGAAGATTATTCGACCCTATGCCTGGGTATCACGAATACCTCCTTGGGATAAAACCAAGTGTTTGTTCTTGTTCTAGGCACAGATCAAGAACCCTGCGTTTCTATGTGTTTTTGTTTTCTGTGTGTTTTTCCATGCAATTGTGATCCCTATTTATAAGGGATTTACTCAAAACCTATTCATGGAATTAATGAGAGATTAATGGCCAATTAATCTCTTCCATAATTATCCTCCATAATTTAGGAATTAGTGATTACATGACCAAATTAAATATATGGTCATTAATGCAGTCAAATCTGCCACTTAAATAGGCAAAAGTTGTTACAAAACATTTAATGTAGTCAAACCTGCCACTTAAATGTTTGTAACTACCCGTTTAATTCTAACCACTAAAAGAGTCAGGGAAAATCAGTGACTTAATGGGTGTACACTCCGTACCTCTAAACCCATTTCCAAGTATGATATGATTCTTACAATTGCACTAAATTTCCAACAATCCTCCCTAATTTAGTACAATTCCTTTAGATAAAAAATTGAACAATAAACAAAACAAGTGCATAAATAAAAATGTCCTGAGGATTGAATTTCCATCTTAGTAAATTACACGTTCAAATATTCGAGAATCAGGGTGTTTTAAGAATTAAACCCTTCAACCCATTTGAATACATGAATATAAAATATACACAAGTTTTCAAAAACATAAGAAACTCCTGACACTATACAAGCCGTGTGTCCATATCCAATTCATAAATGTTGTAAGAGCCAAAGTCCATTGATGACATCAAATAACGTCACATTTATACCATCATTTATCCCAAAAAACTATCCACTTTTATATAATTATTGCAAGAATTTGTACTTAATTGCTTAAAAGTGTTATTTGCAGTAATTAAAGAGTGATTTGTGAAGACATGCTAAAAGGCGCATATTTTGGAGCTAAAACAATGATATTTGAATATTGACTATTTCTGACCAATACGTCGTATCCACAAAAAGAGATACGGCGTATCAACGCCAACTCTTCACAAGAAAACGCGTATTATCAAGGGTTTTAGTTGTACAATAGCAACGTACTTTCGGTTTTGTTCCATGTTGGTACGTGAACTTTTTTTTGTTCCAGTTAATGTAACGAACTTTCAAGTTTTGTGTTAATTTAACTTTGTGCGCACTCCAAGGAAAACACCCCAATACCCCGTATTGGCCTAGCTCAATACGAAGTATTTAGTCTTTTTTTGACACTATAAATAGAAGACTCAAAAACGAGTTTTCGGTGTGCAAATTATATCTCAATACCAAAACACAAAAAGATGATTTTCTAAAGAAAAGAAAGAGCATCCAAAGGTCTAAGCATCGATCACATCCATAGAAACCCGTGTAATTCCTATACCTTGAAATCATTTAATTTTTGTATCTTCGGATAAACGTTTAGTTACCCTTGGTTATTTGAGCACTGCTTGTATAAATTACAATGGTTATGGGCAATACTTAGGGTATTTAGCTATCTTAATGAAGAATTAATGTTTTGGTTTGTTAAAATCGATTTCTTAATTTATCGTTGAAAGTTTAATTTTGTTTATCACATGATACTTGTCTACGTGTTTGAATATGCGACCTATCATTCAACTGGGTCATATCGTGTTTTATATTACTGGACTAATAGGATCACAAATAATGTTTTGTCTTTGTCTTTAAATTATAAGCTTAGTTGAACCAGCAGGTGACCCGTAATGTTTCAACAAGTATGTTCTTAATTAATTGATAAAGATTTGAACAATGAACTACCAGTATATAAAATACCGTCAAACAGTAAGTGGGTAAAATCCCGATAGGCTAGGGTTTGACAAGATCACCATTGCTCTAATCCCTAGATAGATTATAATTAAACTAAAATGATGCTTTATCAACCCGCTGGATACGTTAATTGTGACAAGATTCAACGTGTTCTAGTTTCCTTAAGAATGATGTCCCGCCTAAGTCTTAAGATAAAAATAGCGCTTTCGAGATAAAGAAAGTCATTGCACTAAATAAACAAACCAGCGTTTAATCGGATTTAATATGGCTAATACGGTTTTCTATAATTTGGCTTGTACCGCTCTTTTATCTTCTTATTGTTTTCTTGCATGTTTATTGTGTTTAGAATTGATTATTGTCACCATAAAACCTGTGCCAGTCTCTTAGGCTAAAAACCCCCCATTTCCATTAGAATCAGGTTTAGCATAGGTTTAACAAGTAATTAGAATTAACTTAATTAGAGTAATTAAAATAATGATAGAATAAAAGGTTAACATCTGCTCTTAGGTTTCGAGCGCCTACTTACCATGAAACTTCACCCGATCGGGTACACTGCCCGTTAAAGTGTTGTTCTAGGATAAGTCGGCTAAATATAAATTTAAAACTTAGTAATATATAAATTGACCCTAAACGACAACACGTCATGTTTTTGGCTCCGTTGCCGGGGAGTGAAAAAGTTTAACCTTTAATTTTATTAGAATTTCTAACCATTAGCTTAGAATAATTTAATTAGTGTATATTAATTATGTTTGTATTTAATTAAATTGTGTGTATAAATCCCACATTATTTAATTGTTTTCTGAGTATCCTGTTCTGATAGATCAACTGATACGCCGTATCCACCAGTTGGATATGACGTATCGACCTTTCTACTTAGAACAACATATTGATCTCTGCAGTCTAAACAGCGTATATGTTCTTCCAAACAATACGGTGTATTCTAAAATCAATACGGCGTACTGACCTTCAGCAGACCCATACGGCGTATTCAAATTAATTTTGAATACGGCATACTGATCATCTGATACGATAGCAGAACTAAATTTGATTTTCGTGTTTAATTTTCTGTATTCTTTTCAAATTATTATTATCTGTTTCAGGTGATGCATGACAAGAAGTTCCACTAAGGAACTAATTACACCTTTTGAAAATCCAGAAAGAGTATTTCGCTTTAAAAGGAGGCTTTTTGAGACACCTGGTCTTATGGAGTCGAGTTCACCAGAGCTTGATTTATTTTCTGACATCGAAGAACATTCAAAGGAAGAAACTACAGATATTATAACGGAAACAATGGAGCAATACATGAGGCCAATGATCCGTCTGAACATATAGGTTAGGATTTGTTAGGCCCAAGATTAATGACAAAACTCACTTCGAATTAAAAGGGCAATATCTCAAGGAACTTCACGAAAATACTTTCAGCGGTTTAGAACATGAAGACGCAAACGAACACATCAAAAAAGTCCTTGAGATCGTTGACTTATTTCATATTCCCGAGGTGACTCAAGATCAAGTAATGCTTCGAGTTTTTCCATGTCCTTAACTAGAGCCGCAAGTCGATGGCTCAGGAACAAACCATAAGGTTTGATTACAAACTAGGAAACCCTAAAAACAAAGTTTCTAAACAAGTACTGCCTACCTGCTCGTACTACAAAGAAAATGGAGGAGATTAACAACTTTCAGCAAGAACCAGATGAAAGCCTTTTCCGAGCTTAGGAAAGATTTAAGGAACTCTTGATGAAATGTCCCCAACACTATTTGACTGATATGCAGGAAGTAATCTTTTTTATAATGGGCTCGATGTTCCTACTAGACAGATCCATGACTCTAAAGGTGCCATTCCCACTAAAACTGCTGCAGATACAAAAATAGCCAGTCAAAAAATGGAATAACGGAACATCCTCAAAAACCAAAAGTATTGAAACTTCTGACGGACTAGCTGCTATACAAGCCTAGCTCAAGAACCTCGGGAAAGAGATTAAGAAAGTCAACGAGAAAGTATACGTTGATCTGGTCAGATGTGAACTATGCAAAGGACCACACTACATAAAGGACTGCCCACTCAAGGAAGAAGGGAATACTCTTGAAGAGGCTTATTACACACAGTTTAGAGCACCCTATCAACCTGCAGGATAGTATAGAGCAGTAGGGCTAGGATTCTACCAACACAACAATGGAAACTCTTCGTACCTTGATCGAAGACAGACATTGGAGGAATCTCTGACTAAATTCATGGCTGAGTCAGCAAAGAGACATGAAGAGAGGCTATAAGAAATCAAGGAGCATTGATTAAGACCTTGGAAATTCAAATTGGTTAGATGAGCAAAGTCTTGTAAGAAAGAGGAATCGGAGGTCTGCCCGGCTCAACAGAACCAAACCCAAGGGACCATGTAAAATCAATCTCAACCGTTAAAGATGATTCATCTAAAATACGCCGTATGGGATGTAGTCCATACGCCGTATCGGGCTCACACCACAAAAGATTTTCTGAAACAGTTCCCTTCCCAAGGTGACTACAAAACTACTGTTGTGATGATTGGATAAAGGCACAAGATGTGAAGATTTCGGAAGCTTATGATCAAACATTGCCTTAAAAAGAAAAAGACCCAAGGATCTTTACTTTACCTTGTTTTATTTATAATGTTTGTTTTGATAAAGCTCTTGTTGACCTAGGAGCAAGTGTGAGTGTTATGCCATTTTCTACCTACACCAACCTTGGTCTAGGAATTCTATCTCACACTAGGTTGACCATTGAACTGGCCGACAGAACAATAAAACAGCCAATGGGGTATTACTAAAAACGTGCTTGTAAGGATTAACAAATTTATTTTCCCCATAGACTTTATCATCTTGGACATACCCGAGGATGACGATGTCCCTTTGATCCTTGGTCGACCATTTTTGTCTACTGCCCATTCCAAGATTGATGTTTACAAAATAAAAACTACTTTAAGGGTTGGGGAAATAGAACTTGTTTTCAAAAGTATTAAGCCTGCCACTAGCATAATCAGGATTATGTTGAAAGATCTTGATTCAAAAACAAAGCTTATAGGAGAGGATAACGAGTCATTTGACCCACTTTATGGTAACTACATTAAATTAAATGATTTTGACACACCTCTAGAACCCGAGACGAATCAAGATTTCAAGCCAATTGTTGTCAATAAAACTAGTTTTAAATATTGCTATAAAATGAAATTTTCTTGCACAATTGGGCTATAAAATGTTAATGCTGGTTTTGTTTCCTTGTCGTTAATTTAATAACAAATCTTTAAGTATTCATATAATTAAGGACAAGGACGATCATGAAGGGAAGAGTCCAGCCGAAGCTCTAATAGATATACCTGTTTTCGTTAGAAATTTTTCTATCCTTACAGGTTCTATCATCATTGACGATGATGATGTAACAAGAGATGTTGGCTCGACATGCCATTCTTCATGAAATACGTGTCATGCCAAATGATTATGAAGAAATTCGCTCACGGGGACAAGTGCGGGCGAATGATGGATGAATGAAGAAGAAAGAAAAAGTCGAACTTAACGACTAGCTGAAACAAAAGTGCTTCCCGAGAGACAACCCGATCGTTTTTAAATTGTTTATCGCATTTTTAACCATTGGCACGAGTCTGTCTTCCCAGACACTCCATACGGCGTATCGAACCCCTCTGGATATGGCGTATGGTTGTGTCTGGACGTTATCAGTCTGTAATTTAATTTTTCAGTACTTTAAAACTATTTAATTGTTTTTACAGGAACCATACGGCGTATCCTTGGGTTTAGGATACGGCGTATTGATCCCTGTACAGCATGTATGTTTAATTATTTTCATTGTAACCATTGTATAACCGAGATAGGAATTGCAATTTTGTCTTCTAAACTTTTATGCAGGATTTTGTTATAAGAAAATCGACGATATGGTATACTTTGAAAAAGACGTGTGTTGAACTCGTACGAGCATTTTGACGCCTTGTCAACACACTATTGCTCAAGAACTCAAATTAGAGAATCATCTCGAGCAACATATCAGGGGAGTTCCTCGTTCTAATTCTATTTCCCATTTTCTTTAATTGTTTTATCTATACAACGAGGACGTTGTATAATTTAAGTGGGGGGATGAAGAATTAGAATGCCTACTTGTCCTTTCTTTTACAAATAATATGCTATATGCTTAAATTATGCCAAATTTAAATTTTTTTCTAGCATAACTTTTGTAAAAATTACTAGTTACATGACCTCGCGCACTATAACCCATAATGCCAAATTGTGAGAATTAAGCCTATTCTGTTTCCAAACGTTTACTAAAAATTCCACAAAAACATGAGTGTACCGATGATGTAGTGGACTTTAGAACTTGTCTTGGTATATCACTCGAGACCACAACGATGAGTACTATGGATTTAGATGGAGAAACATTTTTAACTGGTAAATTTCTAGGAATACACCAAAAAGCCTAAATGTTGTAAAATTAACTAACTACACTGGTTAGTTAAACCCCGTGTAACCCTTTGCTTACTCTCACTATAAGAGTAAGATCCCCTAGAAAAACTTGTTGAGCCATTCCTGTCTTTTTCACACCATATGTCTATTTTGTTACACCTTTACACCTTAGCCTACCCTGTAGATTAAGCCTAATTAATCAAAGTTTCTAGTTGCTTTTGTGTAAAGTTTTGTATTTCCTGTGTCAAAGTAAAAATTTCTATCTCCGGTTAGGTTGGGAAATTGCACAATGCAATGGGAAAATATGTAGCTCGTGTATTTTGCTACTTTCGCGATTATGTATTAGGTCCGAAGATGAAGTGTTAAAGGAAAAATTATCCGGATAAATAATGATTGTAAAGACGGTGAAATCGCGCCGAGATTTATGTTATGAAAAAAATAGAAAAATAGAAAATGCATCAAAAAAAAGAGAAGGATGATTGATAGTCGGTTCGCTAAACTTAAACCGATGAAATACTTGGAAGGATCAATTATTCGTTGATATGTGGATAAAAATCAACGATGTATAGTTTTGTATAAAGTGGCCGATATCACCACTTTTGTAAAAGTATGTAACTTTGGGATGTTCGGGAAGTTGACTGTTATGGGAATGCCAACTTAGGTTGTCTTTGTCATCTATTTAATCGAGGCGTTTATATATATTTTGAGTCTTTAACATGGAACGGTCAGGAAAAGTTACTAGCAACTACCTTATTTGTTCAAGCTTAATCTATTTTTTTGTGAATTTTTTAACAACAATTTACTTCCCTTTCCTAGCAATTAACCTTAGGTTTTACTCGAACGAGGTTAAGATCGAGTCATGCAGGTCTCATCTGTCGTTATGGCCATGTATGCATGATTCATCCACCTTATTGGTTTATTACTTTTAGTGAAAACTAGAAGATCCCTACCTTATATCGTTCTTCATCCTAACCCTTGGTTAAAATCGTATAAGGATGTGATTGAACACACATGTCTATTCTGTCGTTACGGCAGTGTATGTGTGCTTCACCTGCCTTGTTGGTGTGGTACTATCGATGAAAGATTGTTAGAATGATCAACCCTTAGCCTTATATAAAAACATAATTTACCTTTTGACTTGTTTCTCCTTAGCTCTAGTGGTGGAGATGTGTATCCTTGCTAAGCATATGATATGAAGCTAATCACGACCGAGCAAATGAGCGTACCAAATAAATGTTACACCTTAGATTAGTTGAGTGATCTGAGTGCTTTCATTTCCATATTTCGTGAGGTGCTTGGTCTTGTACATGTAATTAAATCAAAAGAAGTGCTTAAACGGAAAAATCCTTGACTTCGGTTGGGATACATTTTTAATATAATATATAGTCTACTTGAGGACAAGTAGGATTCAAGTGGGGGGATATTTGATGACATCAAATAACGTCACATTTATATCATCATTTATCCCGAATAAACTAACCACTTTTATATAATTATTGCAAGAATTTGTACTTAATTGCTTAAAAGTGTTATTTGCAGTAATTAAGGAGTGATTTGTGAAGGCATGCTAAAAAGCGCATATTTTGGAGCTAAAACGATGATATTTGAATATTGACTTTTTCTGACCAATACGCCATATCCACAAAAAGAGATACGGCGTATCAGCGCCAACTCTTCACAAGAAAACGTGTATTATCGATTCCCAATACGGCGTATCCACGTTTACCTATACGCAATATCCAGCTGGATAACTATTCAATGATTTGGTGAATAAATTATTTTAGGAAGATATATCAGATTGATTACAAACTTTGCGCGCATTCCAAGGGAAACACCCCAATACGCTGTATTGGCCTAGCCCAATACGGCATATCTAGTCTTTTTCAGACCCTATAAATAGAAGACTCAAAAACGAGTTTTCAGTGTGCAAAATCATATTCTCCATACCATACACATAAAAGATGATTTTCTGAAGAAAAGAAGAGCAACCAAAGGTCAAGCATCGATCACAATTCCATAGAAGACACCGTGTAATTCCTATACTCTTGTAATCATTTAATTTTTGGTATCCTTCGGTAAAACATTTAGTTTACCTTGGTTATTTGATCACGCTTGTATAATTACAATGGTTATGGGACCCTAGGGTATTAGCCATATTAATGAAGATTTAATGTTTGGTTTGTCTTAAAATTGATTTCTTAATTTATCGTTGAAAGTTTAATTATGTTTATCACATGATACTTGTTTACGTGTTTGAATATGCGACCTATCATTCAACTGGGTCTAGTTACGCCTAACAAGTGAGCTAGATACTGGGATAGCTCTCCATATAGTGTTTTATATTACTGGACCAATAGGATCACAAATAATGTTCTGTCTTTGTCTTTAAATTAAGAGCTTAGTTGGACCGGCAGGTGACCCGTAATGTTTCAACAAGTATGTTCTTGATTAATTGATAAAGATTTAAATAGTGGACTACTAGTATATAAAATACCGTCAAACAGTAAGTGGGTAAAGTCCCGATGGGCTAGGGTTTATCAAGATCACCATTGCTTTAATCCCTAGATAGATTATAATTAAACTAAAAGGATGCTTTATGTGGATACGTTAATTGTGACAGGATTTAACGTGTCTCGGTCTTAGGATGATGTCCCGCCTAAGTCTTAAGAATGATATGCCACTTCGAGATAAGAAATCATTGCACTAAATAAACAAACCAGCGTTTAATCGGATTTAATATAGCTAATACGGTTTTCTATCATTTGGCTTGTACCGCCTTTTTATCTTCTGATTGTTTTTTTGCATGTTTATTGTGTTTTGAATTGATTTTTATCACCATAAAACCTGTTCCAGTCTCTCAGGCTGAAAACCCTCCATCACCATTAGAAAACGTATATAACATAGGTTTAACAAGTAATTAGAATTAACTTAATTAGAGTAATTAAAATACTGATAGAATATAAGGTTAACGACCTCACTCTTAGTGTTCGACACCCTACTTACCACGAAACTCCACCCAATCGGGTACACTGTCCGTTAAAGTGTTATTTTAGGATAAGTCAGCTAAATATAAATTTAAAACTTGGTAATCAATAAATTAATCCTACACGACAAAACGTCACTCTTCAAGAAGAAGACCGATATGGATGGCAATATACCACCTATAAAGCTCGTCTTATAGCAAAAGGTTTCACTCAAACCTACGGGGTTGACTATGAAGAAACCTTCTCGCCTGTTGCAGACATAAAAGCTATTAGGATTCTTATAGCCATAGCAGCGTATTATGACTATGAGATTTGGAAAATGGATGTCAAGTTCGCCTTCTTGAATGGTCGCCTAAACGAAGATGTTTATATGGTGCAACCTGAGGGGTTTGTAAATCCAAAGCATCCTAGACGAGTATGCAAGATTCAAAGATCCATTTATGGACTTAAGCAAGCTTCTAAGAGTTGGAACAAGAGATTTGATGAGGAGATCAAAAGGTATGGTTTCACTCAATATCCCGATAAGCCATGTGTATATAAGAGAGCTAGTGGAAGTATCGTCGTTTTCCTAATCTTATATGTCGATGACATATTACTCATGGGAAACAATATTCCAATGCTACAAGATGTTAAATCTTGGCTTGGAAAATGTTTTACCATGAAAGAATTAGGTGAGGCGGCATATATTCTAGGAATCAAGATCTATCAAGATAGATCAAGGTGGTTAATCGGTTTAAGTCAAAATGCATACATTGACAAAATCTTGAAACGATTCAAGATGTATGCTTCCAAATGTGGAACTATTCCATTGCAACCCAATGTAGACTTAAGTAAGACTCAAGGACCCTCCACACCGGAAGATGTGATACGAATGAAAGGAATACCTTATGCTTCGGCTGTAGGTTCTATCATGTACGCAGTGAGGTGCACTAGACTTGATGTGGCGTTCTCTGAACCTAACGAGTAGATACCAACAAAATCCAGTCAAAAGTCATTGGACTGCTGTAAAGAACATACTGAAGTATCTTAGAAATACTAAAGATATGTTTCTTGTTTATGGTTGTGATTCCACAACTAAGCTTAGTGTACTTGATACACTGACGCTAGTTGGGAGACTGATCGGGACGACCTTCGATCTCAGACGGGGTATGTCTTCGTGATGAATGGAGGCGCTGTTAATTGGAAAAGTTCTAAGCGAAGCACTGCCACAATGTCTTCTATAAAAGTTGAATACATAGCTGCTGCTGAAGCTGCAATGGAAGCAATTTGGATACGTAAATTCATTTATGGGCTTGGCGTTGTTCCTAATAATGATAGACCTATGGATATGTACTGTGACAACACCGGTTCCATTTCCATAGCCGATGAACCTGGTGTTCAAAAGGGTGCCAAACATTTTCGACAAAAATATCACTTTATTCGAGAAGTTATTCAAGAAGGTGATATACGTATTCGCAAAGTTCATACAGATAACAACTTGGCTGATCCATTGATATTCGTCTAAACACGGTATCAAATAAATATCAAACAAATAACCCTCAAATGTATAATATATATAAAATACATATACGTAAGCAAAGTATCATACAAATTATCCTTAGGAAAGAATAATAAGTAATCAACACGGGTATCGTTCTCCTCGGTGAGAGGTGAATGGAAATTCACGTTTATGTCGGGAATCGAGCTTGATTATCATAAAAGATTTGGATTTGATTTCTAATTCTAATAACGCAAATGGAAAGTAAATTTAAGGCACGCTAACCTAAAAAGGCACAATTAAATCATTAAGCATTAAAACGATAACGAGAATTTTTAAAAAAGCGACTAAAACTTAAATTATCAAATTTTAACCCTAAAAATGTAAATTTCAAATCTAAAAGTCCTAAATGTATAAAAATAATTTTTGAAAAAGAAATTATATTTTTTTAGACTTTTATTTTATTTTTTATGAATCTAAAAATATTATTAAAAATATTAAACTAATTTATAAAAATCTGAAAATTTTAAGAAAGATGATTTTAACTATTTAAAACATAAGAAAAATAAAACGGGAAAATAAGCTAAACCGAATAAGCTGTTAAAAAGCAAATAAGCTCAAAAAGCTAAAACTGAAAATGCATAGAAAAGAAACCAAACCCACCCTTATGACAGAAAAGTCCCAAGGGCAGGATGGTTAAGGCATTGGTATGTTAAAGGGGAGGTCACAGGTTCGAAACCTGTGGCCACCCTTTTTGATAAAACATTTTTTTTAATTTTCTTTTTGAAAAGCTAAAGAATAAGCAAAGTAAAGAAACTTTAATAAAAGGCTTTTTGACAAAACTTAATAATAAGCTAGAAAAAAGCAGTTTAAAATGGCAGTTTACAAATTAAAACTAATGACTAAAGACGAACTGCTAAGCTTTCTAAAAACAAAATAAGTTATTGCAAAACCTAAAGAAGCTAAAATAAACCAACACTTAAACCTAATAAGCTCAAACAAGCTAGTAAAAAGCAAATGCACTAAGCCGTTAAACACCTAAAAGCATGAAGACAGATAGACACTTAAATCAGACTAAAGAGGGCTTAACCACTACTTTATAAGCTAACTTAATGAACTAATAAGCAAAAGAAATAAGCTAAAAAGCAAAACAAACAAAGCACTAAACTTAATAAGCATAAAAGATTCAAAATGAGCAAATAAAATAAGCTTAAAAGCACCAAAAACCTATAAGACAGCAGTCTTAAAGGATGGACTTAAAAGACCTTTTGACAGATTTTAAGCTACTAAAAAAGCCAATTAAGCCAAGAGGAAAAGCCAAAGAACTTAAAACAAATTAAGACTAATACTTGCAGAACTCAAATAAGTTTAAATTTAGATCAGAAGCTAACCAATTAAGCTAGAAAAGGATTATGATTATGACAGACTATACTACTTGTTTTTGGACTTTTTGAGTTTAATGACATATTTTAAGCTTAATTCTAGGACTCAATAAGCTAAATTAAAAGCTATTAACTAAAAACAGATAAACACTACTAAATAAGCTAAAAACTAAACTAAACATAAGCTAATAAACTACTAAATTAAACTAACATAAGCTAAAAACAGATAAAACAGATTAAAATAATAACTCAATAAGCAAAATTAAAC